>OMNN01008462.1:1407-20402 GCA_900302755.1 Chromis chromis
CATTCTGATCAAGCATCAACAGGATGCAGTGGAACATGTTTGATTGACAGAGGCCCCACTGCACAAGCCAGAGTACCCAAAGGATCCACTGCCAACGTCCTGGTGCCAGACCCCATAGGACACCCTGAGAGGTCCTCTTGTCCATGCCCAATGGTTCAGAGCATTTTGGACCACATAAGGGGGACCAACACAATATTAGGCAGGTGGTCATAATGTTATGGCTGATCGGTGTACATTTGTCTGTTTAAAACAAGTAATTTGAAATTCAAAATCCACTGAACAAATCAGACTATGCTGTGCAAACACCCCCTCTCATTACTTACTATTACAAGAATGTTGGTGTTGGAGAATTCAAAAACTGGGATTATTGCACAATTAATAAACAACAGTAGGGCCATTGGATCAGCTTCTTTCCTCTTCACTGTCAATCTCTAATATTATGATGAAAGTTCCTTGTTAAAAGCTGCTATAAATATCTTTTGTATGTTAAAAAATGTGAAGCTGACATCAAAGCTTGTTGCACATTGGTACAGCGGCGCCACCATGTGAGCAGTGTGCACTATTACCTGAGCCTGCTCCAGTGGTTACCTGCTAATATTGAATTGATTTCAAGCCAAATCTCAATTTAAAATAATGTAGTTAGCAAATCACAAACTCTGTAATTCAGGTTATACGACTTGTGGCTAATAAATTATAAAGCTGTACTTCAGTTTGCTCAGTGTACACTAAGTGGGTCAGTCATACATACTGTGGTTTGACTGCCATAAACCCAGTTTTATTATTTATTCGCTACACATTGTACATTTTCCAGCTCACCGGAGCCAGGGTTTAAACTTCGGTCAATGGTTTTACGAATTAATGCCATCATACTTGTTTAATGATGTCTCATGTAGACATGTTTTATTTGAAATCTGTTAAGACAGTGGATACTGAACTGAAGCTTGACCTTAAGAAATGATGCTGCAAATCAAATTTCAATCACAGTAAAATGAAAAATGGCATTTAGATATTTTCCCTAAATCAATCAAATCTGATGGAGAAGAGAAGACAGATAGGATCCTCATGAGAGAAGCTGCCAAGAAACAGTATGTGGACAAACTAGGATAAACAACATAGATCTATATGAATTGGCAGGCTGAAGATATTGTAAACTATCAGGTTTTGGGAGAGAGTGCAGACAATTTACACAAGTTTAAAAAGCTACAAATCCCTGGAAGCTCACAATTTGTACGACTGAGTATGAAACAATCATCCTATTTGCTGAATACTTCTGTAAGGTCTGGATTTCAAGTGGTTTAATCAGGAGTGCTGCTGTACTTTTGCAAATGTGATTTCACTCAGTTTGCCAGCTTGTGAATTAGCACATCAGCTGCTGCCAAACTGTTCGTGACCTTCTAAGGATTTGTGATGAATAAACTCACACTAAATGTAAGCACTAAGTCTTAAAACCAGGTATGTGAATGAAGGTAATGCAACAGGGTCTGTAATCCAGTCTTGGGCTGCTGCATCATATGGATCAATGCTGTTGCTTGCCGTTGCAATTCAGTGTCTCCCTGTAGGATTCCTTATCTGTCTCTTTTCCTTTCTCCATCGGATTTGAGCGATTTCAGCAACTTGTAGCCAAACAAAACAAAGAAGTCCCTAAGAAACATGGTGCAACAAACACTGCATGACACACCTTCACATTCTATTAGCTACAGTTGCTATTGTGAGTCTAAATATAAATGCTTTTCCTAACCAGAACCGATGTTTATCTCTTACAGTTTTATGCTTAAAGAGCCGTATGTTGATAAAACCAGAGTGGGAGCTTTTGGAAAGGTAAGAATAGTCTCAGTGTGTGCTGTAGCTGCAAGAATTATTATATTATAGGAACTAGGGAGCAAAGAGGTTGCAATGTGTTAAAAAAATATATTTGCACTGCTGCTTGTTTGCTCTGTGATAACATGCATTTGTTGTACCTCAGGTGTACGGAGGCTATGTGACCAGCCTGTTGGTCAGCGTTGAGAATTCTCCCGTAAAATGCGGCGCTGTCCTCTCACCCATCACTGATTTTGAATTATACGGTAAGCCGTGATGTGTTGTTTGTGGTGATTTTTAAAAAATATATTCACTCAAATGCAAAAAGCTACAGGCTACGCTCTGTGTAGTAAACAAATTCAGTATCTCTGCATAATCATCCCGGCTCAGGTAGTGCTGTCGGAACGTATTCAAAGGGGGGGAAAAGAAAGACATACTCCAAATCTAGCACCTTTCCCCCTGCAGCGAGGATTACTTTCACCCACTGTGTTACACATGTATGGAGGCTATGTGAGGAGAGAAAAGAAATCTTATCAGCGAGATGGTGCCGATACAGCCAGAAACCCAATCCTGGCAGACAAAGCTAACTACGCCACCCTCGCCTCAGCTACCAAAGGAATAAAAATGTGTGAAATGTAGAATTTGCTGTGTGTCGGGAGAGACACAGACAACGAGAGACGGTGCCGTTGTAGCTGTAGGCGCGCCGAGTAAGGAAACTGCAAATTAAGGAGGAGCCGGGCGTTGCGGTGTGACTGATTTCCCATCTATTTGATTTCTCTCGCTTTGCCGGAGGGGGTGAGAGACAAGCCATGACACTGTGTAAGTTTGGAATTGCAAATGAAGACAGTCTGCAACTGCTTGGAAACTAAGGAATATGTAGATGGCTGAATATATTTGAATAATAGGAAGAAAAACCTTAAAAAAATGGCTGGAACAGGACAGAAATGGAGCATCAGGCTTAGTATTAATGGGACATTTTCATTTGATTTTGATGTCAAAGCAAATCCTAAGTGCTTCAGTAGAAGGCAAGTGGATTTTTCACCTCTCATGCATTAAACTTCTGCAGTCCTAACTGACTGGTGCAGAGTTCCTGGTATGTATTATCACCTCCAACTCACATGGCTCAGGGTGAAATTGAACAGGGAAGGCTGGATTGTATGTGGCTGATAAGTGGTGCAGTCGGCCACCTTCCTTGTGCAGTAATGGCTGTTCCAGTACAACATAAATGGCTTCCTTCACTCTTCTCTCAAACCATTCTCTGTCCTCTAGGAGCTTCCCTTCCCTTTTAGATGCAGGTTAACTGCTAAATCTTTGCCTAAGAAGCTGGGTTTCCTGTGTTGAGTCATCCACCTGTGGAGTGGTTGTTTAGTCTCCTCTATATACAGTATATAGGTCTGTGCACTCCTTGCTACATTGGACTGCATTTATAGCATTGTCCAACTTGTGTTTTGGTGGTTTCTACTCATCATGAACCAGTACCGTCATTATATTTTGTTTGGAGAAAAGTTTCTTAGATATTCCAGCAATATCAAGGATTACAATGCTGTTTAGAATGTTGTTCTCGCTCAGTATCATGTGTTTTTTTTTTTCAGAGATCTTCACCAACTTAACAAAGGCCTAATTGGGATATCTACACATTTTAAGAGTTTCCTAATATGTCTGCTCCTTTCTATTGACTCCGTCTTGGTAGGGACATTCTCAGGCTGATGGTGTTTGGTTCTGATAACCTCCAGCTTATGTTCCAGTGGGTGGTGGGAGTCAAAGAGTAGGTATTGGTCTCTGTGTGTAAGTTTCCAGTAAACTTCAATGGTGGGGCTTCTAACCTCCTCAGTCCAAAAATGCCAACTTGTTTACTCTGACATCCTCCCTTGTGAACTTAATGTTGCTATCCACCTCGTAGATTTGTAGTTCCAGTTGCCTACCAGCCAATTAACATACCAAAGTAACTACATATAGCAGCTGGATAGCTCAGTGACTAACACCCCAGACCTTGGCACGGGAGATCGGTGGTTCAAACCCCGGTCAGGGTGCAGGTATCCAGTGAGTTAGGCAAGGTCCTTAATGCTGCCCTGCCTACCTACCTATGTACGTCTGCTAAATGAATTTGTAGAAATTGTAGAACTACAATACTTACTGACAATACCACCTACAAGGCTCTAATGTGAGATCCCACAGTACGCACCTACATTAAAGGGGTTCCGAAGCACCTACAACAACTGGAAAAGGTCAAAACCATTGACCATTCCCCGTATTACTGTCTTTGAGAATGCACACCATGCATATATGGACTTCTGAGGATATGCACAGAAGAAGCTTTGCAGTGACAAATCACCACTATCGTATGATCTCTGGCTGGTCTGAATTCAAGCAACTTTGTCGACAAAGTCCAGAAAATAAAACTGCCCCCAGATAAAACCATGGTATGTGACATTCAATGTCACATCACTTTTCATATGAACACCTACATCTGAGGCAGAAAACAACTTGTAAAACACAGCTCTTTAAACAATAGAACCAACTTCCCCCCTAATCAGATATATCACCACCTCTTTCAAGCACAATAAGGGTTTCAACAGACCTAAGCTCAGCTGTGCCATGGGTTCCCCCAAGGCCCCTCTTTGTGGCCAATCTCTACACAGAGGAAATGAAAAGCAGAACACTGAACTCCCAGCAACAGGTTAGGATATGTGGGTGACACCTGGATCAAAATCAAAACATGAGATGTAGAAGCGATTACAGAACATGGATAGCAACATCAAGTTCTCGAGGGAGGATGTCAGGGAAAACAAGTTTCCTTTTGGACTGTGCAAACTGAAATGGATGGAAGCCCCACCATTGAAGTGTACTGGAAACCTACACATACAACAATATCGACTGTTTGACTCCCACCACCCACTGGAACATAAGCTGGGAGTTATTACAACATTACACCACTGGGCTGAGAATGTCCCTAAAGACAGAGGAGGAAACAAAAGGAACATACACAAAGAAAGAAAGCATTGAAAACCTGTAGCTATCCCCAACTGGGTCTTCTGTAGTCAGCTAAGACATCTGGAAACAACACCAAAACATCAAACAGAGAAGAAAAGAAGAACAGGCCAAACTACATTATTCTCCCTTATGCGGCCAGAGTGTATGAGAAATTTAGGATTTTCTTCAAACACACCTTTGTGGTGAACTTCAGCAACACCCTGAGGAGAAAACACCCAAACACAAGCTCAGCAATGTTGTATATGAAGTCCAAAGCAGCGAGGAGTGCACAGAGCTTTACATAAGGGAGACTAAACAACTGTTCCACAAGCACAGGAGAGCTAGCTTCACTGGACAAGACTCAACAGTCCACCTGCATCTAGAGCATTGGTTCTCAACTGATCCAGCCTCAGGACCCACTATGTCTCTATTAATAACGGTCGCGACCCAAATTTTTGAAGTTTGCTGTTCTTGTTAACAAATTATGGTTTATTTGGGTGTAGTCTCAACGCATTTTGATACAGATTGGGAACATTTTTTGGCTTATGTTTTGCTCATTTTGGTATATTTGGACACTTTTGCCAAGTTTTGGGCATATTTTGGTTTATTTTGACAGATTCTGAGCACATGTTGGTTTATTTTTTTAGCATAAATTTTTCCAATAAGCTGGCAGAGCCACATCTAGAGGTTAATAGTGGGCAACTACTGGTGTCACCACCACTAAATATCCTGCTACTGAAAGCAAACTGTGTCATAAGAAACACGTCCTTTAAAATAAAAGACTTCATACCACTACTTTTTTTTGGGAGGGGGCATGCTTCTGCGACCCTTTGTGACACACTTTTGGGTCCCGACCCACCAGTTGAGAACCACTGATCTAAAGGATATAGGACTCTCCTTTTAGGATTGGACTATAATTAACTGGAACAGCTATCTAAATAGAAGAGGTGGCCACATACAAGCTACATACAATGCAGCCTTGGCATCCCTCCTTGTTCAGTTTTACTACGCCTTTAGTCTTAAGTAAGTTTGGCGTGATAATTGATACCAAAAACTCCCAACCAGCCAATTAGAACAGAGAACTCCTCTTGGATGACAGGTAAAACATCTTCAAGAACCACGAAGAAGTCCAGTTGCCTTCTATTTAAGTACTTATGTTACTATGACATGGATGACTGAGAATTTACTCATGCATGTCCAAAGGAAATACTAATTGAAACCTCATGTCCCCTCCAGCTTCTGCTTTTTCTGAGAGATATCTCGGACTGCCTAAACCTGATCCGAGGGCATACACAGTAAGATTTTATGGCGTTTTTAAAATTCAAATCCCAGCTGTAATAATTACTGAACTAATAATTTGATCCAATGTGCTTTTCAGACGGCGAATTTAGCACACAGAGCATCTCAGTTCACGGATAAGAAGTTTCTTATCATCCATCCGACAGCCGATGGTAGGTTTAATAATTGTATCTGAATAATTAAGTGAATATGTAAAAGAGAAGAAACTCATTTGATGTTTTTGCATCTTTGTTTTTTTTCTTCAGAAAAAGTCCACTTCCAACATACAGCCAAATTTATCGGCCAGCTCATCAGCGAAAAGGCCAACTACACCTTACAGGTATGCGGTTTTACTTCCACTCCGCTGCTCATCCCATTTCTCTGCTCGTCTTTCTCTCCCTGGTTCAGTTCTCTTACAGCCGTCGGGAGCTTTGTGATCCCAGTGGTGGTCCCACAGCAGGCAGAGGATTAGCTGTTCACAATGCCTCCATTCCATATAATGAGATTATGAGACCTCCTTGGGCATCCTGCATTAACACCAGGACTAATCCATTTACGATACAATGTACTGCAGATGAATGTTCATCAAAGCTCATTACTGACCAATAGACACCTCACTGTGCTCACATGCATTAACCTGCTGTCTCTGCTAGCCTCTGATAGCTTCATATGAACATGAGAAATCAGTCCCCCTGGGTGTGACAATCTTTATCAATTCACCAGTGAATCCTTATTGGTTTTGGACTGTTGGTTGGACAAAACAAGTCACTTTGAGCGCTGGTAACTTTTTAAAACTCCTAAAAGAACCATAACTGAAATCCCAATTGCAAAGTCAGTCCTATTTGAGTTTAGTTTTGGTTCCCAATTGCTTATTTTGCAAGCATCACAAAAACATGATTGTGCTTCTGTTTCTGTCTCACACTAGATAAGTAGTTTCTGGAGCAAAAATAAAATGCCTTTTGCATCCAGTTGCTTCAGGCACATTGTTCAGTAATCAAAATGATAATGAGAAAACACTATCTGTTGTGACTGAAGAATCTCTGAGGTATTCTAGCCGCCTAGGGGTTGACAAGACATGAGGAACTTTTCTTGGTGTATGACAGTAAACTAGGGCTAAGCCGATTATCGTGGCTGATATTTGGAATTTCTCCAATTATCTGTATTGTTATTTTTATTGACTGATTATTGATAGACTAAATGTGCTACTTCAGGTTCGATGCAGCCTCCTCTCTCCGTCTGTGGTCTCAGAAATGTCTCTCAAGCACAGACTGCAAAAACTACACATAAAATGCAAGCCGTTGCTACAAACCAGGAAATGAGCTACTCTCACAGTGGCTAAAGCTATGCTAATGGCTAAGACAGCCACAGATCACCCTGAAACAGATTCTGGAAAACAATAACTAATAAGGCTTCAAGATATGGACCTTAGTGGGAGATAAAAGACGAACAGCAGACGTAACTGCAGGAGACAAACTGATCAACCTCAGTTGATCCCACATAAACAGAGAAGAGCGTCCTAAGTTAATCACTCCTATTCCTATTTTACATATTTAGTTAAAATAACCCTTATTAATGAAGGAGCCTAGTTATGAATGACAGGTTCTCTGCTATCATATGCTGTTAAAACATTACATCATATGTATATCGGTCCCAAATATTACCAGACTTTATTGATTACCAATAATCTGCATCGGTATCAGCCCTAAAAATCCTATATCGGTCCATCCCTACAGAGAATATGTCGTACTTGTGCTTTTGCATGTGTCAAAGAAGCAACCTTTATTGAGCCCCTTCTCTGCATTGATCCATCCTATTCACAGTTAACCTTAACTATACATTCTAGGAGCAGTGGGCTGCCGCGGTGCAGCACCCGGGGAGCAGTCAGGGGTTAAGGGCCTTGCTCAAGGGCCCACAGTGGTGGTGACTGGGACAAGCGGTCACTTTCCCACCTCAACCTCTTGCCAGTCTGGGGGCTCGAACCAGCGACCCACCGGTTACAAGTTCGCTCCACAGACCACTAGACCACCACTGCACGTGTTAACCTTCCAATACGTTCAGGTTTTCAACTACTAATAGAACCAAAAAGCAATGATTCGTCATAATAGTTTCCTGTTATTTAACTGGAACACTTGGCAGGTAATGTACAGAAGCAATATGCCAACAATTGATTACAAATAATCAGCATCGGCCCTAAAAACCCATATCGGTCGAACCCTACAGTAAACCTCCTTGTGTGTGGTGACACTTGAACTTCCTCTGGTGATTTTGATGAAATCTAACTATAAATATTACAGTTTGTGCATCATGTTCTGACCTTCTGCTTTGTGTCTCAGATCTACCCAGACGAAGGTCACTTCATTCACAGCGACGCCACAAGGCAGCACCTCAGCCAGTCCTTGGTGAACTTCTTCGAGGAGTGCTTCAGGCTACCAGAGAGAGTGTTTGAGGAAGCTCTGGAAGAAGAAGTAGAAGACGAGGGTTAGATGGGCCTCGTTGGGCTCCTCCTCTGCCCCAAATCTTCCCCCCCAACCCATCCGGTCATCTTACCTACCTTCGTCCACAATATGCAACTCCCATCTGTTTTTGTTCTCCCTGCATCCGGACTCCTCACGCTGAACCCTGAAACTGCCTTTCCAGCAGACGACGGATCTACCCCTACATCTTTACCCCCCCACTACTTCTTCATCTTCAGCCCCGAGTTGGAATCCAAAAGGCCCTCCAGAGAGCCAACAAAGACTGATGACCTGACATGAAGTTTTGGAATACACTGACAGGAAGCAGTCTCCTTCAGCTGGATGGACCAGCTCCTCAGAAGCAGTGGAGAGAAAGCATCAGCTCTCACACAGACTTTTAAGCTGTGAGGAGAAGGAACAACCTTATAGCACATAACTTGTATATTGAAGAAAATCAGACCCCTGGCGGAGAAAAACACTGACTGGCAGTGTTCATAATGGGTGTCTGGAATAGTGCGGATACAGGAAATGTTACTATTTTTAAAGTTGTGAAGAACTTTTCATGTTGGACTGTGGTTGTGTCTATTGTTCTTACAGTATGTAAAATAGCACACAAACATTAACTCAGCTACTACGGATATATTTTTTCTTTCGATATTCATGTTTGCCCCCCCGACGTTGGTTTTATCTCGTGGTTTCATTTTATGTGTTTCAGTGACGCTGACCGAACTCAGACTGGCAAAATGTTTTAAAGAAAAAGAAAAAAATGCCATGGGGTTTTCTTAATCGTTCATCCAGACAGTTTTATTGTGATGCTCCGCTTTTTGTCAAACTGTGTTCAAAAGCATTAACTTGTTTTAGTCACTGTGCCTTACTTTTGTCAGAAAAACCTCCAAGCTGCGGGACTGCATTTATTAACTACAATACAGCAGATTTTTACTCAATAGTTTGGCATTTTGGGAAATATGCATGGTTGCTTTTCTTTGCCAAGAGTCAGACAGGAAGATTGATACCACCTGTTCACACTGGAGGTGCTGTATACACTAGAGCACCAAACAAATGGGCACGTCAGCCACAATCCCGCAACCTTTGGGTTTTAGTTACAACCAGAACTCTGTGTACACAAGAGGCAACAAAAAAATAACCCAACTGCAACCATTAGTCCACGCTAGCATTATAAAATACATTGAATGGTCATAAACACTAGCAGCAGAACAGTAGAGGCTCTCACAATGAGCTGACATAAAGCGAGCGCACGTAAATTAGGTAAATAACTTTGTTTTTAAAGTCTTTGTTTTCCTGGGGAAGCAGCTGAATGCTCCGGACTGCTCTTTCACTTTCACAATGAGGTGTGCGAGAGGTCACTATCTGTTGTTTATGAATGCGGGAAGGGCGTCACATGCATTTGTGGTCAAGCCAGCTACCAAAACATGGAACAGAAAGCTCTCATTACGACACACACAGTGAGTAACTTCATTCTCTGATCAGGACACCACCACACACAAGCACACAAGCGTGCCCAACCTTCATGGGTTTACAAGACGCCAATATACTAGCATTGCAGCAATACATCCAAAACACACAGTATTCTGCTGCTCAGTCCTCAAACTAAATATGTTGCCTTCCATCCCAGGCCTGGCAAAGAAAGTCTGCCATGAAGAAGGTTCCCCTTCTAAAACATAACTCAAGTTTTTCATGGTCGTCCAACCAAAAGAAGTCAGTATAAACAGAGGACATTTTACTGAAAAGTACAGTCTGTCCTTCTCTGGAGTAGCATTAAACCTCCCTGTCTCTAAGGCTAATGGTAATGTTCCTGAGTCCTGAGTAACTGTGCACACAGGGATCTCTGTCTTATGCTTAAATTATACTTCACATAAGGTTCCACACTGTGTCTGTTCTTTATAAAACAGTAAGTTCGTAGTTTGGAGGATCCAAACGCTGGGTTAAGGCAGCCGATGCCGTAGTTGTTTGCTGCTACATTAATGCTATATTTATCTTCAAAAACTCATTGACATTCACTGTTAGCATGCTAACAAACCAAGAAGGGTGCATTCCAATGCCCATGCTACCACATTTAGTATGCTAGACAGAGATTTACTAGGCCAAAAACACCAGAATATCCTCCTACTTCTAGCAGCATTCTGCAGTCTGCAAGCCACGATGCTATTCTGACCCACAATCCTCTGCACAGTGGAGGATACCACACATACATCACATTGTCTCCACTGCTGAGTGCAGATGACGGCTCATTTCGCACTACAGACTGTGACATGTATACGGGCGAGACGGTCAAAGTTTAAGGCACAATATTAGAACAAAGCAGTGTGTCCCAATTGTATGCAACAGCAGGGCAGCTGCAGAGCATACTAGGAGAAGTTGTGCTTTTAGGGATGGTTAGAACCTGGACTATTATTTGGACAGGAGAAGATTTCCTGGAGTCCCATTAGGGGCTAGTAGAAATCTATTTTTTTATCTTCTGACAAGCTACCCGTCTCCCCCCTGCTTCCTATCTTCATGCTATCCTAACCATCTCCTGGCTGTAGGGTGGTATCAACATTTGCACACAACTCAGCAAGGCACACAAGCATATTTCCCACAATGCCTTGGGAACTATTAAAAACTAATGTTTTAAGGCGAGACATGGCAGGTTACAAACAGCTTTGAGCTTCTGGGCGGCTATTTTACTTACATTTCTACACATGTGGAAAGTAAATGTCCAAAACACACGTTTAATTGTTTATATAATTTATTAAAATTGGTGCATATTTAATTAAATACTACATAATTTGCATATTCAGTCATAAACATTCAGAAAACTTGTAATACATAATTGATTTGTCTTGATGTAAGCAATCAGTTAGGGACGTTTCACAGTAATATCTGTTCACCTGTAGTGTCTTGCCTTAAAGCTATAGCTTGAAATGGATAATAAATTAACAACCAAGGTAGTTTTAATGGCAAATTGACTCAGAAATTTCAAACTATTGTCTCAAAAAGTGCTCAATGGCATCGTGAGGTAAAGCTAAAATGTACAGAATCTGCATGTATCATTCCTTATAATGGTAGATGATGAATATCTATAACCACTACACTGCAATACTCCCAGCTTAAATCAGTGAACACGCTGTCTGAGGGTGAACGCAAGACGCCGTTAGAATTAAGGTTATACCCTGAAAAGTATTTGTATATAAAGGAGAGAACTTATTTTATCACCCAAAATGATGGAATCCTCGAGGCACAATTTTAATTTATCATTTTTCTACTTTTTATTTATTATGTTTAATTCCATTCGAATGGCCATTTGTGTTACGCTTCAGTGCATGTTCAGAGGTAATTTGCAGCACTATCCCTGATAGCTCAGTTCGACATGGTAATTTTTGACATCTTGAATGTTCCTTACTGGATTGCATAAATTACATTTCCAGTAGTATTGTGATTGAGATCCCAGTCTCGTCAGCTTGATGTGTAAATGTTATTCAAATATCATTTTATTCTAAAAAGAACAAAAGAGAAAAAACAATATTACCTGAGTGTTATTTGTGCATAAAGCATTTTGGAAGTTACATTTGACTATTCATTTCTGTTCTCCTGTTGCCGTCCTTGAATCGAGTTGAAAGTGGACTTTCTAAATGCCAATGGCAGCAGCAAACTTTCTTGCCAGTGGTTGAGGACTTTTTCCAAGATGCTCAACTTTGTTATCCAAAGCATAGACGGGGATTAATGGCAGATTGTGGCATGAAGGTAAATGTTAGAATAAAAAAAATAGATATTTTATCAGCCTTCAGTGTTTTTTTGTGAATTTTAAAGCTGTATTGGGGTTTTTTTTTGGCCACTTGGGGGCAGCAGAACAAGCTGACAAAACTGAAAACTTTGGTGCAACATTTGCAAATATTTTGTGTCTCTGCTCACCTAGCAAACATAAACCCGACATTTACTCCCCTTTGAGGCACATATTCTTACTCTTAAAAGGACAAATTTAACTATTTTTACTAGGTAGTTCCTCACTCTTAACTTTGGTGATAATTATCTGAGGCAAAAAGGCTTTAAAATTTGCACTAGCATTTAATTGTGCAACTGTAAACACTGCTACGGCATCCACAAAACATGATTTGACATTTCTAAATCCTACCCTGCATCAATATTTAGGGAGCATGTATAAATCTCTCCTATTTCCATACTGCTTTGTTCAGTTGCAGATTGAACAGACGGGGAGAGCCGCAAATACAAAACCAAACAAGTCAAATTATGTGCAAACACTCTCAAGTCATTATTAAAGCAGCCAATCAGCCGTTGAATGGGAAAAGCACTCTGCTAACACACATCAGAAATAGTATGTTTGCTGGAAGCCGCTTGTGGGCCCGTTGTAAACAGGATTGTAGTTGTATATCAGCGCTTTGCTCTCCCCCTCCTCGGATTCAAATCTGTGAAAGTTCTTCCTGGCTGTAAGGAGAGAAAACAGTGCCAGATTTACAGATCACACTTCGCCAGGTATTTGCAGAAATAAGAAACCGAAAATAACGATGCGTTCGTACCTTCGTTGACGAAGAATTCGGCCATGTAGAAGGTCGTCTTGACAGCCGATGGAGAATGTGGAATGTAAGGCCTCGCCCATTCAAATGCGTTTTTCTCTGGATGCCACTGTGTCCCATAGATCGGATAATCATATGCTGCAGAGAGGTAAGGAAGAAGAAGAAGTACTCATTAAAACAGTTTGTTATTTTGCTGTTCACTAGTAACATAACGCTGTGTTATAAATACCTTCCACTGTTGATACAAACTCTATTTTTCCATCTGTGTTTGTTGAGAGAACTTTGTAAAACTTCCGCAGTTCCTCATTTGTATTGTAAGTCTGAAAGAAACACACTAATAGAAGTGAGTTACAGTACTTTCAGATAAAGTACACCCTACATTCTGTTTGGTATGGTGTTGGTACCGCTGAAGACTGAACTCTTATCTTATCATAATAGTAATGAATGACGTACCAACATTGCCAAACTCCACTGGTGAGTGTTTTCTGTCAGCGGCTCAGAAGCGAGATCCTTCATGAGTTCAGCAGGGAAGCCTTTAAACATCCTGCTGTCTTTGATTTCTGGGAAGGAGGCAGAATAATATGATCATTATTTTTTTTAAAGTAGTTTTTCAAACAAATATTCACCTTTTCACAAGAGGGTGTTAATGCTGGTATGTTGCTCTTTAATAGGTCTGTGCTGCAACAATCTAAACATGGAAGCTGATTCAATATAATATTCTCATATATACATTCGACAAAATACAGACAATGTTGTATTTAATGCAGAAAATGTGGATTCATATTGAGTGAACTTTATATTTTAACTTCTTTACCACTGTTGTCAATCACTATGCTTAAATACACCAATCAGCCCCAACATTCTGACCACTGACAGGTGAAGTGAATAACATTGATCATATTGGTACTATGTGGTGTTCTGCTGGAAAACCTTGGATTTTGACATCCGTGTTGATGAGACAAATAAACATTGTCCCAGAACAAGCACACTCCCTCATGCAAATGCAGGAAAATGCACCCCACCACATGGCAAAAACATCAAAAAATCAGGAACATGTTGAGGAACATGACAATGGCCCAAGATGTTGATTTGACCTCCAAACTTCCTAGACCCCATTCTGATCAAGCATCAACAGGATGCAGTGGAACAAGTTTGATTGACAGAGGCCCCACTGCACAACCAAGAGTACCCAAAGGATCCACTACCAACGTCCTGGTGCCAGACCCCATAGGACACCCTGAGAGGTCGAGAGCATTTTTGACCACATAAGGGGGGCCAACACAATGTTAGGCAGGTGGTCATAATGTCATGCCTAATTGGTGTATATACCCATAAAACATGAAAATGCTACTAAGTTGGAAAGCAGGCAGAGTAACACTCACCATTAAATAGTGTGTCCATTCTTTTTAATTTAACACCAGTTTTCCTCCCTTTAGTTTTATTGCTAAAGATGGCTCTGGTGGATTTAATCTGGTCATTTTTACCCATAGAATTGATCACTGCTTGAGTTTTGTCAAACAAAAATGCATCTTTTATTTCTTTTAAAGACATTCCCATCTTCACTGTATAATTGCTTTTTTTAACAGAGGTGTAGTGCACTACAATGTTTTGAAAAATGTCTGAATGAAGGAAGATAAATATGAACGTAATAACAGTTTCTAAGTGTACCAGTGGTCAGTCTTGCTGTGTGTGACTGTAGTGTTTTAATGCTGTAATGTGTCATCATTTGCATGTGATAAAATGTAATTTTGTCATGGTTGTTGTTACTGTGGATAGGAAAGTATTCAAACCGATGGACATTACTGTGTGGTTTTATGTAGGGTTTCTTATTGCATGCATGAGAATATTTGAAGGTGTGTGTATGTTTAGGCTGCTGGTGCTTCCACTAGTGAATAGCTTTAGCCAACGCTGCGACAGCTTGGACCCACTTCACTTTCAATTAGTCGCCTGCCACTGTAGATGCCTCCTCACCAGCCTCTCTGGAACTGACTCAAACCCTGTGTGTGTGTGTGTGTGTCAATGAGAGAGCAAATGTGTGTGTGCAGTGCATGGTAATGTAGTGTGTGAATATAATGTGTGTACATCTATTTGTATGTGCGTTTGTGTCAAAGGGCGGATGAATGAATTTGTGGGTGTGAGTACGTGTGATGATGTCTGGTTGACATGTCCAAACCTTTGCCAGAGACAGGTGCCGGGCTCGGTGACATCTCACCCCCTGGGCTGCAACACACCTGCCAGGCCGCTGAATGAAGTCCTCGAGGGAGAAACTAACCATGGTCACATACACACAATTGGATGTAAAACGTGTAGTTTCTTTTTTTGTATGTTAAGTCTTGCTTAGTGTTAGAGGACTGTGGTTAATTTAGGTATTTGGACCATACATCTTAAATTTGTCATCAATTTCGGAACATATAGATTAGCAACAAGTTCACAATATGACAAATAAAGTATTTTTTAAAAAGAAAATACACAAAATTGACATGATATCAAGATTCATTGTACGTCACTAGTTTAGTTTATCAAAGTAACAGTTTTTGAGGAGCAATGTTCTACCAGTTGATTCGCTATAAGGAACCTAATTTCGATTAGGCTGTCAGTTGACCAGTCACAGTCCATATTCGCGTCACGTCTACAATCACAGATTCAGTAAATTATATAACAAGCTACTCCACCATGTTTCAGCAAAAATGCACATTAATGAGGCATTAATGATTTTTTTACTCTCTAATGCTTTGAAATATTAAGTCCATATTAATAGTTATAAAGTTGTGAAATATGTGGTAATTGCTTCATTAATTAGCCTGACCTCATTTGCATGAAAGTTAGTTTGCTATGTCATGGTGACTGAGGCGGGACATTAGGCAGGTTTAGTGCATCATGTTTTTGTAATTGAAATACTCTTGAACCTGTGACCATGAATGAGCATATTTTTCATCTGCCACAGCCTATGTTTGACCCAACATATATCAGCTAGCGCTACATAAAACCCAAATTATGTTAAGCGTGCTCCCTAAACTATCAATCGAGGTACAGAAAAATGTAATAATGCACTTAGCAAGATGAGGGAGAGTTACTGTGAGGAAAAAAGCAATCAAAGTCAAGTACAACCAACATGCCATTAAAGCTTTTAATGATCTCAACCTCTCCATATTCCAGTTCACTGCAATTAGCAATAAAATTCTTAACGGGAGTGGACTTATGATGTAGCTGTTTGAGTGCAGGTCAAGTTCCACGGTCACGCATACAGACCTCCACCATCTGTTATTTTCAGTGGTCTCTGACTCATAGAGAGGTCATTGTAATCCACTGTAAGTGCCTATTTTTCTTCTCTCTCCAAATATTTTTCAAGAGACAAAGTCAAGTGCATGAGCCAGACAAACACAAAATCTTATTTGTCTATGAGCTCTTTTTTAATTATAGTTTAATAAACTTTAATAAAAAAGTTACTCATTTTTCCTTTTTTCTTTTCTTGAGTTTCATTATTCTCAAGTATATAAGCAGTGGCTGTAGTTAATCTAATAACCCTAAAATATGTCATCATAACATTCTGCTGATTTCATGCAGGTTAGAACAGTAATGTAGTGTCTTAGCAGATAGATCCACTGTGACTATAAACCATCCTTATATTATGTTTATATTTTTATTATACATAGAGCCCTATAATCTAAATAATCAGAAACTTTTGCACTCAACTTGAAGGACAGTTCTGGTTTATTTGAATCTGGCCTATTTCCTATCAGTGCTGCTATTCTGACTAAGTTGTCAATGGAGAACATAAAGTGGACCGAAATACAGCCTTGTATTGACCAAAAAGACTTTAACTAAGATTCAGTTAGATTCACTGTTTGATGATTTAAATTTGATTTTCCTGTTTCTTTAAATGAATTATACAAAGTGCTGAAAAAAATTAATCGTGGTAAATCACCAGCATGACCTGGTATCCCCCCAGACCTGTAGCATACATTCTGAGAAGAATTTGGTGCTCTCCTGATAGATATGTTCCAGCAAGCAAGCAGGAAGCTTCCATAGAAATGTAAAAACAGCCAGTATCACAGGAAAGAGTGAAAAGGGGAAGAATTGTAATTTTTGCTCAGGCTTCCAGTGTCTCTACTCAGTGGAGACATACAATTGTATGCCAAGGTGCTACTCTGAATCTTGAATCAGTACAGCCTGCATGAGTCCACCTAGATAAGTAGGATTTTGTTAAACAAGGATTTGCACTGGATGACTTGAGTCACTATTTACACATTATAGAGGAAATATCTAAAATGCCATCTCCATGCAGACCTGAATGGAAATATTTATTGCACACAAGGAACAGCATGGGATTTGGAGAAAAGTTTATTGACATGAACAAAGTTCTGTATTACAGCCAACAAATCCTCCACCCTGGGTGACCACATAGTTCGTCTTTACCCTCTGAGGACAACCCTGATTTTGTGCTTCTAAGGGACGGCAAATGTTTTGTTGTAAATTGTCAGAAAGCTCCCATCTTTCTCATTCAAGGCCTGTAGTCCCTGTTCTACTGTTTTATTTGGCTTAACTACTCCTGCGACCATGGAGCTGGTGTAGATAGTTTCCTGTGGTATACACCAATCAGCCACATATTTGAAATCACTGAGAGATTAATTGATCATCTTGTTACCATGCAATGTTCTGCTGAGGAACTTTGGCTCCTGACATTAACATGGAGGTTACCTTGACACGCATCACCCACCTAAACATTTTTGCAGACCAAACACACCAACGGCACTCCCTAACAGCAGCAGCCTCTCCTAGTAGATCAATGTGCCCTACTGCACTATAAAAACTGCTTAGGAGCGACTCGAAGGGCATCACATAAGTTGTTGACCCGGCCTCAAAACTCCCCAGACTGCAATCTGATGGACTTGAACAAGTAAAATCTACAGAGGTACCACTCTGCAACCCACAGGACCTAAAGGATCTGCTGCCAACATCCTGGTGCCAGACACCACAGGACACCTCCAGAGGTCCTGTGCCCCAGCGATTCAGGGCTGTTTGGTGGCACAGGGGGAACTATAGGAAGGTGGTTCTGATGTTGTAACTGATTGGTATAAGTGCTACATCTGTCGATATAAATGTGATGTGGATGCACCATGTAGGTGTGGAATTATGCATTTTATACAGTATATCGCTGTATCAGTATCAGTTGTTCATATGGACTTTGGAAATGCATTTATTGACCGATTCATGGCAAAGATAGCAAAAGCTGACTATTGGTGGTGGCTATTGTGACTTTTTAGTCTGGAGTTGGCCACTGATGAGTAATGTGTTTCACTAGTGTAGAGATACACACTGGACATTGATGTATTCCTGTCATTTCACAACAAAGACTCACTGCTAGTTCGTATTTGATGCACACAGTTGTTTCATTTACATCAAAAAAGTTTAGCACCATGATGAAGAACACAACCTACATGCTGACTTTGTGTTTTATGCTAATACAAACCTGCTTATCTCAGTGGGAATTTTATAAGCATGCAAATCTGTCTTTGAGCCAAACTTGAATAGCATCATATTATGAAACCGCACTGTTTATATTATCAATTTCTTTGTCCTTAACCTGTTCTGCACCTCTGAGCCTGTGGACCCTGCGCCTGTGCAGATTCCTATCTGAGCACATCTGAAAAGTAAAAATGCCATATTTGGGAAGCCCACAGCTCTTTTCAAACCCTCTCAAGAAGCCTTTTTTGGAATTGTCTCAGTTCAAGGTTGTTTGGGGGCTTTGCAGTATCATCTGAGAAATTAGACAAACTACAGAAAAACCTGTCCCACTCATTTCTCCTGATCAGGACGTAAGGTTTGGTATTGTTGAGGCCGTTATCACGGCCAAGACAGGATCCTCCCGTTACAATGTGGCTTTTGTTCAAACTCGTTGACGGGATGCAGGCACGTCTCACACTCCCTTCAGCCTGACACACTCTCACTCTTGCTTCCTCCTACCCCC
>OMNN01008464.1:0-19020 GCA_900302755.1 Chromis chromis
CCACACACTCGCGCGCACACACACACACACACACACACACACACACACACACACACACACACACACACACACACACACACACACACACACACACACACACACCGCCGAGTGACAGCAGCCAGCCAGGATTCCACAGTTGCCTCTCTATCTCCCCTCTTCGCGTTTCGCCTCTCACTTTGTGCTGAAATAATTAACTGTGTGCATGTTTGAAGGCGGGATTACAGTTGTCTAATTGTAGTGAGCGTTGTCATGGAGACTATCAGGCCATCGATGAATAAACAGCCTTACTTGGCAGTGTTTGGCTAAAATGGGGCTTTGTGCAGATGTCAGACGCAGATTTATGATGGTGAAACAGATTATATTTGGCAGGGAAATCAATAGGCTGACCACTCTGGACTGGCTGCTTATTTTGATAAACAGCTCTGTGGATGTAACCTGCCCAGAAGCTCGTCTGCTCATGCGTTTGCTCTCAAAGTGTGAATTAATGCAGAAGTTTACTTTCCAGAGTGGCGCAGCTGGACTGTTTTCCACAAGTTTTCCACAAATTCACCCTTTATCGCTGTAAGGTTCATGAATATTTAATGCTTTTCAGAACATAATATGACACATTAGCAACATAACAATGTTAGGTTTTTGATACAGTCACTTAAACTGAAAAAAGATAAATAAATGCTTTTTCCTTTGGGTAACTTGAATCCTATTAGAGAAGCAGTGAAAACAGAAACATTCATCAAAAGGAAAAGCAGTGACTAATACAATGCAGGTTTGGATGTCTCACTTAAAGGAAATGTCTGGAGAAGCTGTTAGAAATAATATAACTTTGTGAAGAATTTATGGAAATCACTTTCAAACATCTGGAAAATAAGGCGCTGGTTATGGTTCGCATTTAAATGACATCCAGAAGTCAAAGAAAAAAAAGGCTGATGACAAAAAGTTGATGATGATAGCAGTCAGTTTCACTGTAATGTGATGTAATATTGATGACATTATAGAGGTTTGAGCTTGTGTCTGCTCAGTAGCAGTGTGCAGTGAATAGTTGTGGACAGTAGACAGACGATAATGCAGTGTTAACAGTGTCGTAAACCAAACAAACTAAACATGTTTGGCAGTTCACATTTGGAGGAAAAAGTTCAACTGTACTTTAAACTGTGCTAGTAATATTGTCAGATAAATAGTAAAACCCAAGCATTGCCTTGTAACCATAAATTCCATTATTTTTTCCAGCCACATCTTGCTGATAGCCGGAATTATCAACCAATTAACACTCGCCAGCTGGAAAAAAATGGGCTAAGTGAAAATTCTGCCACTGTATTTAAATGGCATCACCCACAAATTGTACATAATTTGAAAGCCTCATGATTCAAATGGTGTAAATCATTTTTAATATATTACATGTTTCCACAGCAACAACAGCAGCAGGAATAGTTCCTTTACTTAACAGGCATGCAAACAAATGAAAATTGTTTCTCATCTTCTCTGTCATCACTACGACTTATTGAATCATGTTTTCATCATAAAAGTCCAATGAAAAAAAAGCTTCCAAGGTTTTAGTCTCTTTTTGGTTAAAATATTAGAGGGCAATATTTTTTAAATAATCATATTATTAAGTATTCGTAATAGAACAACACATTTTTGGAAGAGGGGTAAATTCATCTTTAAATGGTGGTGATAATAGCTATAATACAATACAATAATAGAAAACTAAAAGAATAAACTAATACAAATTTGACATTCGACTCTGTAATAACTCTTGCGTGCAGCAAAAACCAGCCATGAACACAATTTAACCATTTTAAGTTGCAGTAGAGTTGCTTGTTTACACTACTATCATTTATTTGGAGTCTTGTTTCTGGCCAACAGGCAAATGCAAATCCAACAATCATTCTCTTTTAGCTCTGTTTTTGGTCTCCACCAACTCCTGGAAAAAGGAGTTCTCTTCTTTAGCAGCTGAACACTCCACTATATTCACCAGTGAGTCTCTAACTGTGTTAATCTGCAGTTTGAGTGCTGAGCAAGTCGTGTACTGTGGGATTTTTGTGCATTTCCGCTAAAAATCAGCTGCCTGCTGAGCGAGAACCAAAGTTCATGTTACTCATTAAAGACTTAATCAAATGAACAAGTTTTGCGTCCTGGATAACAGTCAGTCTGTGTGACCTCATGCTGCACAAACAAACTGTCACCTCATTCAGACTGTTCAAGCATTGCCTACAGATTTTCTTGGTCTTTTTTTCCTGTTAAATTGGAGAAAAAAAAACACATAAAAAGTCATCAGCTGCATCATCCACTTCATACAGTCTCCTTGCAGAGGGAGCTTCAGCTCATAACCCTGCTCCCTCTTGGACAATTTAAATTGATTGTAAAGACAAGAAAGCTTGATCGATGCCGCGTCATTGATTTTGTATAACTCATGCTGTGTGATTTGTGTAACTACATAAAAATGGTGCCACTGTGAATACAACATGAATGTTCGGTTGATCTGCACACATTTTGTAGGAAGTTACTCTAAGACTAAAATGTTCACTGTAATCTCACTGTAAAATCACTGAAATGAAATGTTAATGAAGACATTCCACTAAATCTGAATGTTGTCTTGACCATTTTAACACACAAAAAAATACATTTTCTCGTTAAATATTTGCCTGCATTGTGACACCAATAAACTCCAGAACTGTGTGCTTTGTAAGAGAATGCAGTTATCTAACATCTCATCTACAGCCCAGATGTACTCCAGCACTAACTGCAATCAACGGTCTTATCCACATTCATACATTTAAAGAATAGGATATATAGTTAATAAATCTACTTTACACACATGCCTGCAAACTTAAAACGTATTCCGCTAACAGTCAGGAGAAAAACATTCCTGGACCAGGAAGTCAATAATGCCGGTATCCCCCTCAGGGTGCACATTACCATTGTTGTGAGCCAGGTTAATGTACTTCAAACAAGGTTTATTATATACTGCAGTGCACAATGGTGAGGTGAGGAGTGTAGTGGCCATGTGCTGTAGGTGAGGCAGGGAGATGATCACTTCTCTCAGTGGTGTCTGTAGGTGTGGAGTGTAATGACTCATACATGCTACAGAACAAAATATCTGTTTGTGTGAATCATTATTATTGATGTGCAAGAAATACTAACGCTGTGATCTTGTTATGGTGAATATACAGTAAAGGACACTGAACTAAATTGCCACCTCTTGTAACTTGAAAGCAGCGCTGTTGCTTTGTTGTTGTGTTTCATGGCCAGCAGACATCTGCAGTTATCTCATAAATCTCCCAGTTGATGCAAACGGTCGGATTATACCATCAAACTTCCATAATATCATACATAACATTTCATCCAACTCTCTTTAAACTATCCCTGCTTATTGTTTTCCACATTTCCAAGAATTACCCTGCATGAACTTTTGGCAGCCAGGTAAACATCAGTTAATTTTTGTCAATATCCACAGTACAGGTATGACAGATAAGAATTTTCAATTACGAAAAAGGCAAAACTCTACTTTTTAAATTAGTTCTACTGTATGTATAACGTGTGACGTATTCAATTAAATTTTATGCTATTTAATTCAGTTTTCTTTACATAGTGCCAATCCACGACATACGTCATCTCAATGCACTTCACATATTAAGATGAAGAACTTACAAATCATATATCATAGAGTGAAATGCAAGAAAATCCAAAGCATCCCTTTGAGCAGTTCTGTGGCAACAATGGAAAGAAAAAACTCCCTTTCAATAGGAAGAAATCTTTGACTGAGCCAGGCTCAGGGAGGGTGGACATCTGCCTCAACTGGCTGGGGTGAGGGTAATGCGGAGAGAGAAAATGATTGCAGATGCACAAAAAAAACCCCAGACAAAACAGATAAGAATCAAATGAACACTGGGGAGGACGGTTAGGCTAGTGACTATCAATCAGTTATGTGTACCTTACAGTATTTACAACTTTGCATACGCCTGGTCTAATATTCTCAGACTAATGACCTCCAAGGTCTAATAGATCCAAGACGATAAGCATTTTCTAGACTTGCTGGCCACAGAAACCTCATGTATTTCCGATAATAACACCACCCCTACTTTCACCACTAAGCCAGAGTTGCTGATCAACAGACTGTTGAAGATGACCCCTGGCCTAGACTTGGAGCCAAACCCAAGACTTGGATCTTCTTTGCATCCACTCCTTCTAAACCCATAGATTGTCATCCAGGGTGACAAGAAACTAGAGAGGAATGCCTTCCATACTCCACCACCGGGATCTATGCAGCTAGCTAACATGTTGAGTGTATTAGGGAAGCTGGAACATCTGTACACTGCCAAACTTGAAACTACGGCTGGCCTAACACTAAACACCACTGCCCACTATGCCAAGTGACAGCTTTAGATCCTTGTGAACTACACCTATTCTCCACATTAAGACCACAATGCTCGCATGATGTCACAACTTTGATCATAGGCAAATCCATTTTTAGGAATATTAAAACGAGCTCCGCATTAACTTGTTGTTTCCCAGGTTCTACTGTCTGCAATATTAAGAACAAAGCTGTTGAGACCTTGCTAACAAACTACACATTACAAGGGTTGTTGTTGTTGGAAAAACTCGCGTATTCGTTATTTGGGAAAGAGGACAAACAATTTCTGTCTTTTTAGTTGCTGATTTATTCTAAATAGCAGAGTATCAAAAGCAGGTACAAGGTTCTTCTCTGTATGGCACGACCCACCCAGAAAAGACCAAGAATGATGGTGATGACAGTATTTAACCAGCATGGTGACAGCTGATTGGATGAAGAACACAAAGTTTACATTTAACAATGAAATGTGTTTGGTCAAAAAAGGGTGGGATGAGCTTCTGTTAGGCTTCCGCTCTATCCTCGTTGGCGCTCAACCCTGTCCATCTCTCTCGTCCAATCACCTCCGTCCACATCCTGTGAAGTTAAGAGAACCCCCCTGACACACAGGAAATAACAACAGCATCAGCCTTTTTACTAAACTACTATCTCTACTCAGCTTCCAGCATCTGCTACATCAAAAACTTCAATCTATCTTGAGACAGTTGTTCAGAAATTATGTCAATTAATTAGCCAAAGCAATTCCTCAAAGTTCACTCAGTCCAACACCACTGACGTCACCAGGGTTCTAATATCAGTCCATCCATCTATCTATCTATCTATCTATCTATCTATCTATCTATCTATTTGCCCCTATGCTGGCAGATCTGAATTACACGCCAAAACATAATGGCCTTCTGAATGCGATGTCAGTTTGTAACAAATCACTTATAATTAATGATTTAATTGTCTCATATAGTTTGGATTTTCTTGTGATAATTGAGACATGGTTAACCTCAGCAGACATGGCCGCCTTAGTAGAAGTTGCCCCTCCAGATATTAAACATTTCCATCTTCCTCAACCCTTCGGGAGAGTCGGTGGTTTAACTGTTTTTTATGGTAAGTGTTTTAAGTGCAGCCCTGTTTCATTTGGTGGTTTTAAATCATTTGAAATACTCAGCTTTTTTATTACAGGTCCTGTTTCCTTATTGTGCATTTTAGTCTACAGGCCCCCAAAGTACAATCATTTTATTGCAGATTTTCCTGAACGATTGTCTCTGGTCATATCCAAGCATGACAGAGTACTTATCCTGAGTGATTTTAACATTCATGTCTGTTGTCCTGCGTGCCGCATGTCTAGTGAGCTCCTTCATCTACTTGAATCATTCAACGTCACACAGTCTGTTACAGCAGCTGCTCATTCCAAAGGTCATATCCAAGACTTTCTTCTGGTTTCTGCCCGCAGAACCTTGGGTTTGTTGATGTTCATGTATCAGACCACAAAGCTATTATTTTTAAAGCACCTCTTCCCTCTTGTGCTTTAAAACCTCATGCCATCACATGGTCTCGCACTTTTACTGCTAACTCTGAAGCCAAATTCAGCTTCGCTTTTTCCAGTTGGTCTTTTCCCATTACAACATCTCCACAGAATCCAGATGGACAGTTTCTTTCAACAGTCACTGTCTCTCTTTTCTTGACCATATTGCTCTACTCAGACTCAGAAAGCATAGATCCAACACCCTCCCCTGGCTAACTGATCATACTCAATCACTTAAATGACAATGCAGAAAATGAAACGAAATGAACACAACCACTCAGAATACTCTTAAGGACTGCATGAAAAGCTAAAAGAAAGCAGTGAGAGATGTAAGAACAGCCTGTTTTTCTGACACAATATCCAAAAAGTGTCATAATCCCCAAGTTTTAGCCAGTATAATAAATTCCACTCCCAGTGTTCCACCTAGTAGAGACTTTTCACCTGACAATGACTTGACAGAGTAATTTACTGTTCAATTTATTGGAAAAATACATTCGGTCTCAATTTGCATCTGACTCACCATATCTACCAACCAGCTGCTTCACTCTTTCAGTTTCAAACCTTCAAAACTGTAGAAACTTGGGTTGATCTTATGAATATTGTCGCATCTCTCAAAAAGAATCTTCTCTGCCATATGATGCCTGTTTCTCCACAACCAAATGTAATTGTGCTGTTCCTCAAGGCTCTATCCTTGGTCCGCTGCTATTTGCAATAGCAATTCGTCATCAGAATATCTCCCACCACTACATATGACATGCAGTTATATATCCCTCTTCACAACAACAACCACAGCAGCCTTGACAATTTATTCACCTGCTTAAATGATGTAAAATGTAGGCTTACCCAAAACTTTTTTTAAATTCTGTGATTTTATGCCCAATGTTTTCAACATTGATCCCAGTACCTCTGCAAGCATGCTTCACAGTGAGCTTGGTGTCTTAACCCAAAACATTAGGCAATTTACTAGAAAACTCAGAGCTGTTTTTGATGATGATCTTTTGATGTTCAAGTTGAAAAGTGTTGTCACGTCCTGCTCCTTTCAAAGAAGCAGGTTTCAACAGCAAAGTTTCAGCACCCAAACTGTGTAACCAGTCTGGCTGTTGACATCAAACTGGTATCATTAGTGCCTTTTAAGTCTCTTTTTAGAATATTATTTTAGGGTCTTAATGAATGTATAATATATGGCTGTGTTTAATGATACATTTTTTGTTTCCTTCCTTTTTTTATGATCTGATTGTTTTTCTGATCTCTGTTTTTATGCTCTCTGACTGCTTTTATGATCTTTTTTTTTGCCAATGTTTGTTGATGTTATTAGTCTTTTATATTATTTTCATTCCTATTAATCACATTTGAACTTTGTTAAGAAAAGTGCTACATAAATAAAGGTACTTGTTATCATTATGTTTATAAATATGCATACATCCATCAGCCACAACATTAAAACCACCTATCTAATATTGTGTAGGTCTCATTCTTGCCCCAAAACTCCAACCCATCCAGGCGTGGACTTCACAGACCTGAAGGTGTTTCATAGTATCACGCACCAAGACATTATCAGCAGATCCTTTAAGTCCTGGAAGTTACGAGGTGTTGCCTCCATGGCCTCTTTTTCCAGCACATCCCAGAGATACATGACTGGATTGAGATCTGGGGAACTTGGAGGCCTTCGTTGTCCTTCCTTGGACCACTTTTGGGAGGCACTAACTGCATATTGGGACCACCCCAGAAGATGTGCTATTTAGGATGCTTTCACCTAGTCCTCTAGCAAGTATACTTTGGTCCTAGTTGCAGTTGCTCCTAAATATTCTTGCATTGGGTTACATATACTGTAAGACTAACACTTCATTTTGATGTCAGTGTACTTTGGTGTTAGTAACTGGTGAAATCATATCACAGTTTAATATACGGATATATATAATATACGCTATTGGAGATCCATTTTCAAGCTTTTAGAAGTACCAAGGGCATGAGTTGAAGTCTCTCTGTTGGCTGTTAGTTGTATTTTATGACAATACTTACAATATTACAATACTTAGTTCTTTCTAGGAAACTGAAGTGAAATGTCACCATTTTATTTCCAAACATGGAGGTCTAAATGCTATTTCAAAGCTCTCTCTATACAACCATGAGGAACATTCTGGTGGAAAAATGTTGAATACTTTATTTTTGGTTGAACTACAAGTTGTCTGATTTAGACTGTTTTAGAATAATAATTTTAACTGTAAACTGCTGCCAAATTGAAAACTATAGAGGACATAATGTGTCCTTAACAAATGTGTGTCCCTGCTGAGATCTCTCAGAAAGGAGCCAAGGTTTTTTTCTGGTAGATCTAAAAAAGCACAGCACAGTATATTGTGGTTTCTGGAACATCACTTGAAAAGCTACTAATGTACAAGACCACACAGAAAGAAGGACGTTTCTGGTTAATGCATCGAATTAAATACCTGACAAGTAACTGTACTTCATCAAATTGATGCCAAAATTCAATACTGCCATAAAACAGTCCTGCTAACCAACAGTGCAACACTATACAGTATTAAAGAGAGAGTTACCTACTTAAATCACCAAACCCTAACTTCCTTGTTTCGGTTTCTTTGGATTCTTTGGACAGCAAACAATTCTGCAGTTTTCACTTTGAATGCAGATGTTTGAGGAATATTCTGTTTTGTTGTACCACATCTTGACTTTCCTCTTGATACTCACAGTCACCAATGTGGTCCACTAGAATCACCCTCCCCTCTCATTTCAGGCCTGGGGTCCGGCAAGGGAAGGTGGGGGTGCTTTTAGGCCCGGCTCCTACACTGAGGGACCTGCAGCTCATCAATTTTGCAGAGGAATAAAGTAATCTGGTGGTGAAGGAAAGGGGTGTTGAGGCCTAATCAACCGTCACTGTGCTCCGAACGAGGACGGCAACAGGGATATAGATTTTTTGTGATACACTTTGCCATAGCTGTTTAATAAATGATGAGGAAATATATGGCTTATTGCGCATCATAAAGAAATCTACCAGTGGAGATAAATACAATACTGGCTTGGTGAAGAACGCTGCTGCTCTCGGTGGATCCTGAACAGTTTGAGTCAGCATCAGAGCAACGAGGGACACTTGAGCCTCACTTGAGATGACCACAGATTCCCCTTTATTCTTAATAAAGTCGTAGCACCGCCTGATCGCTGCTTGTTTCCCATGCACAACACCGTAAGGATGTAAGCTGCAACTCAAATGGTTGGAGAAATTACTTTTATTTCAATTATAAAGTATGGATATAACTGACTTTGAACACAGCGGGCGCACAGAATCCCTGCACGGTTTTTGTTCATTATGCTGTGGTACCTCAGCGACGGCCTACAGTGCTGCAATAAAAGACCAATGAACGGTGCACATCCTGTATTGATTTGTTTGCTGAATATCAGAGTGAATTTTCAGATGTATTTATAATGGCCTTATTAAAGCCTCCTTTGATCTAAAGAATACAACAATAACAGAATCGTCTGTGTTGTTTGCAGCCAAAATCCACTGTGGTAAAAATGTCAATATTAAGTGGAGCTTTTCTGTTATTTTTTTCTTTTAATCATAAAATGTAATCAGTTTCAAAGGTGGGGGGTGGGCCTGCCGCGGTTATTCTTTTCTATCATTGATGTAAAGCTGTCCATCCAATGGTGTTGCTGCACATATGACTTTTTCTTGTAAATGTAATATTCTATTTGAAATACAAACAGCTTTAATTATTGAAACTGACACCGCGTTTGACTTTGAAAGACTGTCAGCTGTTGACATTGGATAAAGAAACGGGAAATTGTGAGGATTTCTGGGCTCCGGCACTCGTGTGATGAAGACATTATTTGGAGGTGACTCTCATCTGTTCTAAGAGATACTGGAGCAGGCGAAACACAAAGACAAGTGATCTGATGAACTGATGATTAATGTGAGAGGGTTTTAAGTAAGGATGAGGATCAACTGTCTGTGCGCTTGTTTTTTTTAAATGATGTTCAAGTGGAGTCAAATGAAAGAACAAATAAGAGAGACAATATCAAGTGAAACTCAAGGAGCACTCAGTGTCACATTATTCACTGGAAACAAAAAAAAAGAAAATACTAGTTTAAATATTTCCATATTCAAATCGAGGGAATGAAATGCTGGACAATAAGTGTATGAAGACACTGAGGTGAATGGCAGTTATCATACACAATAAGATGTTTTATCAAAATGGAAAGAATAAAAGAAAAAAATGCTACGTGATTAGGGAATTCATATTTATGGCCAAGGACATCTCGTTATTTAGTCACGGACCAGGCCTTTAGTCTGACTGCAACATTGTTATATTTGATGTTTCTTTGGAAATCAAGATACAGATTGAAAAATTATAGAAAAGAAATGATGTCCAGTTCTTAGAAGTAAATTTAGACTCTAAATTGTTACTATTGTGTGGACTCAAGTATTACCATCAAACAATAAGACACCTTACATTCTCATAAACTGATCAACCACAACATTAGGACCACTGACAGGTGAAGTGAATAAAATTGATCATATTGGTACTATATGGTGTTCTTGCACTCTCTCATGTAAATGGCAATCCCAAATGTCACTCGCTTACCCCCGCAGGAAAATGCACTCCACCACATGGCAACAACAATCAGGAACATCTTGAGGAACATGACAATGGCTCAAGATGTTGATTTGCCTCCAAACTTCCTAGACCCCATTCTGATCAAGCATCAACAGGATGCAGTGGAACAGGTTTGATTGACAGAGGCCCCACTGCACAACAAAGAGTACCCGGAAGACCCACTGCCAACGTCCTGGTGCCAGACCCCATAGGACACCCTGAGAGGTTCTCTTGTCCATGTCCAATGGTTCAGAGCATTTTTGAGCACATAAGGGGGACCAACACAATATTAGGCAGGTGGCCATAATGTTATGCCTGATCGGTGTAGACAAAGGCAATAGACAAAAAACCTGTCCGATGACATCGCTGTCACCTTCTCAAAAGACATGATCTACTTTTTTGTTTTTCCAAATAAGTCTCTTTTTAAATGACAACTCTAAAACACCACATTGTAGATCTAAATTTGGACAATCAGCTTTCTCCATAAAGGGCTGTCAGTTAATTACCAACTAAAATTCAATGAATTACTCTTAAATAATCCTTCACAACACAGGTTAAGAGCTGGCTAAGAGTAAACCAGAGCTGCACCCATTTTTAGGTCATTGCTTTTTCCACTATGCATCACAAATACTGTATTTTGTTCCATGCTTCCAATGTATTTCCACGTGTGTGGTGTATTGTGGTAGGAAAATGGAAGCAACAGGCAGGGACAGTCGGGACAACAGTTTGAAATTTGCAATAGCTTTAAAGTCTCTGTGCAGAACATCAGTATTTGCATTAATATTTGAATTGTAGTACAGTTTGTACTTCAGGTTCTGTGCTGCAGCAAATTTAATTCAAACAATATCAAGGATGCTACGCTGAAGTGCCTCGTACATTTGAGTACATCAAGATTGAAGGGAGATATAATCTTTTTAACACAAAGAACTCACAGTTTTGGGGTTCAAAAGATGCACAAAATCATAAAATGTAATATTTTGTGGAAAATCCTTTACAGTCAAAGGCTGCTTCAAGTGTTGGACCAATAGACTTCAGCAGCAGCTTTGCATTTTGCCTGTTGATGCTCTCCCACACCCTCATCACAGACATTTGTTGCTCTTGCCTTCTTGCTTTCAGTCTGGTTTTTCAGGAGGAATGCAGCTCAGTTGGGTTGAGATCACCTCATTGACTCAGCCAGTTGAGTATATTCCACCTCTTGCTCTGGCCGTGTGTTTAGACTCATCCTGCTGAATGATGGAATGTTGTCTGGAAAGTTTTTGATGTATTTGGTTGAATCTGTTTAGTGAGAATGCGGCGAAACTTTGCTTCCAGCAGTGAAATCATCATACGTGCTGCTGTGTCAGTTCCACTGGCAGCCATTTATGCAAGAATTCAAATAGAGGGCTTTTTTTCGTCATTGTTGCAAGAATTAACATGCAGTTAAGGTAATGGTTTGGTCAAGATTATTAGATAAAGAGCAACAATGTGCTGTGTCCAATGTTTTGTTGACTGATCCATCCACCCCGACCTCCTCCCTACATTGACCCCATAACTATATCATCTCAATTCCTGTTTTGCTCACATTCTAACTACACTGGCCAGCAGATGGAGCTGTCACAATGTAACTTAAGTATCATTCATGTGTTTTAAGAGAGAACAAATTGATTTTTTTTTCTTTTCCGAAGACACAGCAGTGTCTTAAGCCAGTCAATAAGTTTTAGGGGGAACAAAATAAATGCTTTGTGCCGGAGTTTTCGTGAGCACATAATCCCTCAATCTTCATTAATCTTGCTTTTTTTGCTATTAGACTTTAATGTTGTGTAAATTTGGCTCATTGGATAGATACACAGTGTCACTGCTTTACCAGGAGTGATAGCAGGCTCACTTGAGCAGTTAATGAAAGCTGACATGAGGATTGAATCAGTATTCATGAATTTGTCATGTAGCTGACATGACACTATTGTTTAGGTGTAACAAATGCTAAATAAATGGGTGCTAAATTGCCGGCATGTCTTCTTGTTAAAGCTAATTCTCCTGTGGATCATTCAGATTTTTATGAAAATATGAAACTGTGATAACATATATACAATCTGGACACAAGAAAGCTTGACTGCACCTGGTGTTTCTTGTCATCTGGAGAGCTTTTGTGGATTTTCACTGTTAATAAATGTAGAAGTTCTTATCATCTCCACATATCTTTCCTTCCACTGTGGCATAAAATAAACGTGTTATTTTTTAAAACCAAGAATCTGTTGTCCATATTTAGGGATAGTTGGTTGAAACCCAAGAATATCATTTGACTTGGCAGGCCTCTCCAGGCAACCAGTTGCTACTGCCTTCTGCCTTTGTAGATGAAAAAACAGAAACAAATTTACCCTCCTTATGGATCCAATCACTTGGACTTATCGAGCGAAGCAATTTATAAACACTTCTTCCTGTTGAACAGCTTGCACGTACCTGTTTCGAATTAGGGCTTGTAACAGTTACAGTTATCTTTAGTTTTTTAGATGTGGTGAGGTGGCTTTTCTTTAGCATTCCACAGAGTCCAACACTGACTTCATGTGCGAGAAAGAATTAGAGCTGGAGGTTATTTGATCCGGTGTCGGCGGTGTGAAGATCTGATGAAGCCACAGATAGCAATTCGACAGGGGTGTTGCATGTTTGCCAGAACGCCGATGACAGTCGTGCTTCCAGCCTGAGCCAGATTGAGAGACAGCTCGTCGGCTGCCAACAAACACAAATGACTTTCTCTGTTTCTCATTGTGTTGATGAGGTGCTGCAAAGGTGCAACGCGTGGAGTAGCCAGAGTAAACTGAGCCATGATTGCTCGGAGCCGAAACACTTCCATCTGAGCTGATCAGCGGTCCCCGTGCTCTCTGACAGCAGTGTTTAGTTAAAGCCCGGTTCCACATTAAACTGGAGCTGTGAAACAGTTTGACTTGCACAAATATCATTCATACATATAAAAATGTTCATGCTGTTAGTAATGTTTTCCTTTTTATGGAATCCGTGGCACCAAAGGTTATTTTACAATCGGGACTTTTTTTTTTCAAACAGGTTGTTGAATGTGCCTTATATAAAACCTCCTCACACACGGTGCATGAAAACATCAGTAAATTTTAAATATCTATAAAGCATTTTATTCAAGAAAAGCTGGTGGAGCAGGGAGCCGTCAGCAGAATACAAGAGTTTTTCTCTCCTCTCGGGGGGAAGACAACACTGAAGTTCTTCTGAAAGCCATGGTTTTCATCAGCAGCGTGCTGTAAGCCAGCAGCATGGGCACTGGTTTGGCTGGATCACCAGACAAGAGACAGTGGGAGGGCAGGTCGAACATTTGTATTAGTTTAGGATTTTATACATCATTAGAGAGCGGACTGACTGTATGTATCCACAGCTGGTCCTCGGCTCTGCCAAAAGGACGCCCCCCTCCGTCACACAACCTGAAAGACAGTGAAAAATGAAGCAGTTTCTCTGCTATGAACATGAAATAAAGTCACTTATTGTAACATGGCATCTCATGTGTGTTTTAATCATCTCATAAAACTCCGCCGCACACAATACCACTGACAAACAGCAAATTAAGTCCGCCCGAGCACGCTCAGTGCTGGTGAAAAATTTGCTCATTTGGAGGGGGAAATTAAAACAACAAATAAATAAACAATTCAGTTTCTCCAAAGACTTCATTCTTCCACATTTCAAACACCATGGCGGCTAATTATAGCCTTAAGTCAGGCGCTTTGATGCATTTTCCCTCAGCAGGAATCCCTGGCTTTTCTTTTCCTGGAAGTGCTTTTCTGTCAGTCCTGAGGTAAACTGCCCGATGGCGCACAGCAGGCTGCGATCATTCCGAGCATATAGTGTGTTTATCTGTGTGTGTAATGCAGAGAGACTGAGATTGAGAGCGAGCTGACCCCATACCACGTCGACTGCATTGTGAAATGGCACGAGAACCGAACACCACCGCAGCCTACATCGTATGCAGATTCTAGACTTTGAAGCTCTGGAAAAGCAACCGCAGCCCAAGCTGGCGCTTGACGTCTTGCAGAAAATGTGCGTCTCCGCAGCAAAAAATAATACCTTCCTGGTAAAGAGTTGTGGACTCTCGGCGGTGCGGAGCTCCACATCTGACATTGGCAGGCCCACTGTGTGTGTGTGTGTGTGTCTGTGTGTGTGTGTGTGTGTGTGCAGCGCGAGCCCAAGATCAACAGCGAAGAAGGAGAAACCACCCCGGGTGTCAGCAGACCGCTGCTGTTGGGCCCGTCACATGCAGGAGGGCTGTCACACTGAAATGCACGAAACCGTAAACTTGTCTGGCCTATATGAAATGCATGGGAGGGAAGCAGGGGAAAGGGGGGTCTTGTGCTCATGTGCTCATGCAGGGGTGGAAGTGTATACCCTGGGCACTGCCGTTTCCTCTTGGCTTGCTTCCCAGTCTGTCTTCAAGCCCACACCCCACACAGGCATCCAGGCCGCCTCACATGCAAAGAAGTGTGAATGTAGCAGGGGGGGTCACTGAGAGGCTAGAAAGCTTTTTCTCCAAGAAGTGACGCAGCTCCTTCGCTCTCCCCTCCTATTAAAGTCAACCCAGGGTGACATATGACATCCAGATATGCAGGGAATAATTGTTTTTACTGATGCTCCCTGATGATGCCTCGTCCATGTATGAGGCTCCTCGTCTCGGCGGACTGCCGCTCATGTGTTTCCCATCAGGGAAGTCTGTGGTTACCTTCCTGATTTTGCTGGACTGGAAAAACATAGCTAATATGGTGTGATCTGGAAAAAGCTTTGATGCAGGGGCTTTACAAATAAACCTCTGAATGCCATATGGTTTGCATTCATCTCTTAATTTATTTCCTATAAATGTCTATTGAATATTCTACGGAGCCAACATGTGTGTAACCAGACTTGGAAAACAGAAGGCCAGGGAGAGCAGTTTGTGGCAAAGTGTGATTATTATGATGTGATCGGCTTTTTTTTCTTTCTCCTTCTCCTTGCTGCATGATAGATGAGTTTCAGAGCAGTTCCAAAACAAGCAAACAAGAAAACAGGCAAACAATTTCTCCTCCAAGCTTTACGGTTCCCAGCTCACCTTACAGCGCCAGGCCCCCGACACAAAGAACATTCCACTCGGAGGGCAATTAAAAAGTAATGATTGTAAGCTTCGCGATGACTCATCAACTGACAGACTTTTCCCCATTAAGTTGGATATTGGGTTACCACTGACAGAGGAGTCAACAGACAGCAGGCGTCCAGCGGTGGAGGACATGGAAGTGAGCTTTTCCAAACGCAGCAGACTTTCCTACAGGAGCTTCCAACACAGTGAAGATATAACCTGCTTTCAGGCGGCCCAAACATTTGTCATCGGCGGCTGCCTGTGTGGGTGTCAGCTTTGTAAAACACACAGCACTTTGTTCCTTTATTGCGCTCCGAGCCATCTACACGAGAAAACACCGAGGCACAAACATGTCAAACGTTCACTTCACAGTTGCGGTTCGACAGTAAACCAACAATACACAAAAATCTTTCCACTTGCTTGACCTTTTTCCCTGACAGCGTGTTTTAATCACTGCAGCCGCGTGAAAACATGCAAGAAAGTGAGCTCGTCTGATGGGAGTTTCATTTTCTGCCCACTAATATTCCAGAGTGTGAAGTGTGAAGACAACAGGCAGTTGGTTCGAACACGAGTCTAAACAAACACAACTAAATGATCAGCGCCGATGGAGCGAGTGCGCCGGACACTAAACATCTGCCTCGGAGAACGTGTCACATGGCATTTGGCAGACACTTTAAGCCCGAATGAGACATTTTTAGCACGTCCGAGGCTCCTGGCGGTTTCAGAGCCACGCTGTGCGGTACACAGAGCGGCGAGCTATTAAAGGATGCACTTGCAGCATGTGTGACACTTAGCAGCAAATATGTACCAAACAGAATATTCATGGCCGTCCCTCCAGTCCCGCCCAACGCAGTTCAGTCTGAGATAGCGGAGTCCCCGTATTTACTTTCGGCGGGGTGAGAGGAGGAGAGGCTATAATCACTGATTGAAATGTAAATGTGAGGTAGCTAACTGAAGTATTAGGGCCGGCGAGCGCGCAGAGTGGAGATATGAATTGCAATCTGTCGGACAAATTTTTTCTCATCGGACATTATGTAAATGGAAGTATAAGTGACTGGTAGGATTTGAAACAAAAAATCGATGCAGGAGGCGATAAGTGAGAGTGGTTGACAGAGTGGTTCCGGTAATTCACAGATATATTTTGAATTCAGAGCTGATAATTTGATCATGCAAAGTGTATTCATTACATAAGGGCTCCCTGCATGCTAATAGAAGACATCCTGCGTTTTAGAAAGTTAATATTTACAGGAGGGGGAAAAAGCAGTTAAAGCTAGTTGTTCTATTCATTGGATGTTTTTTTATTTGATTTTTTTGCTTGTTTTAAAACTTGTGTGCTGATTTGGTCAATATTGAACTAAAAAAAACAGAACTTCTACTCCAGAAGTAAAGGCGGCTGTGGCTCAGGTGGTAGAGCGGATTGTCCACTGATCGCAAGGTTGGCGGTTCGATCCCCAGCTCCTCCGCATGCCGAAGTGTCCTTGGGGAAGACACTGAACCCGAAGTTGCGCAATGGCAGGCAGGCACCTTGCATGGAAGTCTGTCGCCATTGGTGTGTGAATGTGTGTGTGAATGGGTGAATGCGAAACACATTATAAAGAGCTTTGAGTACCACTAAGGTAGAAAGGCGCTATATAAGTGCAGACCATTTACCATTTAAAGACTCTTGAGCAGCATTTCAGCATTGCTCAATAATGAATAAATCTTACAGCTGGAAAAAAAAAAGAAGGCTCTGAAGATAAAAGTATTAATGTCTTTGGGTAGCTTTGTTTCCTGTGGCTGTTTGTATATTTACATGATAAAAAAATAGCTATTTATTGGTACACTGTGTCGCTCTCAAAAATAGATTCTGGATTTAGATTTTGGAGGAGGGCCAAAGATGTAATGAGTTTCAGCTTTTACAGTCGGTGCCAATATTTGATAGTTTGCTTCTCGATATGCCTTGAAGAGTCAAATTGTTCCACTTATTTGTCAAGTTCTGGCAGATTTGGAATAGTTTTTCTAATGAGAGCTGATTGCCTAATACCTGATAAACCTTTACACACACTAGAGCAGGCCAACAGGAACACCAGAGAGGAGTCCAGCGTTTGATTTTGACGGCAGCAAATCAAAAATTGACAAGAGACATAGCTGTCATCTCGACATTTTAAAAAAAAGTAACGGTTATGTATGAAATCTCCTCTTTCGCCAGCCTCTTAACGATGCCGGTTTTAATCTTAACTTGCCATATTCTTCGATCTGCCATGGCCGTGGAGGATGTGTAGTGCTCGGTAGTAGCCTGTTGTCTCCAGCTAACTGAGAACCAGCTCGGCCGACTCGGAGGCGGTAACCCGTCAGAAGCTGGTGAAAGGCCACGCCTACTCAGTGTACTGCTCTTTGTAGTCATATTAAGATACTTAGTTCAACATCCCATAAGATGTTTTTAATGGTTAAGATTACAAAAAAAAAGCCTGGGAACGTACTCAACAGTATGTTCTGTGGGTCACTTCATATTTCCAGATAAGGCTGGTGTTTTTAGAAAACTGATCTAATATTGTTGTTTATCTAATATTTCTGTTTTTAGCAGCCTTTTACAAACACCATTTCCCATAAGCCCTTGACCGCAGAAGGCTAAACATGAGAGACTCATCAGAAGGAGCTGAGTCCAGAGGGGGGAGTCAAGAGACTGGACTAGTTCAGAATAACAGTTGGATGGAGAGGGAGCAGAGATTACAGCTTTAAAACTGAAAAAATGACATTAGAAGAGAGTATTGGTGTCCAGTATGTCATGTTTAAGGACTCATCTAGATTTATTTTCAACAGAATCCTAAGAGCTTCTCTTTTTGGTTCTTGAAGACATTTCATCTTTCACTGATCCGAACTAAAACATCCTCAAGAACCAAAAAGGGACTTCCAGTTGCTTTCTACTGAAGGATTACCGTGACCTGGATGAGTGAGAATCTACAACAGTCAGTCAGTAGCTATCAGAAGTCCACTAATATGACAGATCTCAACTTCTGCAGGTAAAAAGTCGCCCTGAGGCTTGAGACTTAGACGTCATTTCAACAAATACAATAAAAAATGGTTTTATCCACATTTTAAGAATTAAGAAGTTTGCACAACAGCTGTTCTGTCATCTCAACTTATATTTGATATAATAAAGTAATAAAGTGTCACGTCAGGTAGGCCTGAGTGTATAAAGGACAACATCAAAGTCAGCTCCTGTGTGACAGTTTTATCTTCTTCCTCCTCTGTTTAGAAATGGAGTGGCCTTGACAGGGGAAGGGGGGGAGGCGGGTTAATCGGGGTGGACCGGCCCGTTCTGCACCCAGCCCAGTTCCCCATCTGTAAACAATAGGGGTGTGGATTAGTTTGGAAACAATGTGTTTATTTAAAAAGCCCACTTCCTGTATGGACTCAGCAAGTCTCCCATTAATTTTATTGGCGGCGGCTCCAGTTCTGAAAATCATTGTTTAGTAGGGGG
>OMNN01008483.1:15179-28126 GCA_900302755.1 Chromis chromis
CCACGTCCAAAGTGTGGACCCATTTCGGCTTTCGCAACATTGAAGGAACAAGCAAGCTCGACAAAGACTATGCCCTAAATGGTAAATGGTCTGCACTTATATAGCACCTTTTTCTACCTTAGTGGTACTCAAGGTACTTTACAATGTGTTTCTCATTCACACACACATTCACACACCAATGGTGACAGAGCTGCCATGCAAGGTGCCTGCCTGCCATTGGGAGAAACTCTGGATTCAGTGTCTTGCCCAAGGACACTTTGGCATGCGGAGGGGCCGGGGATCGACCCGCCAACCTTGCGATCAGTGGACAACCCGCTCGACCACCTGAGCCACAGCCACCCAAGTATATGTAAAATAATATATTTGTTGATTTAAATAGTGTAACAATTGTCTAGGAAAATGTGGTAAAAGAACAAATTACCACATTGGTTGACATTATGTACAAATTTGGCCTGTTTTTTGTTGTTGTTTTTTTTACAGTTAACATATAAATTAATACTTGTTTTCTATGATTTTTGATTTTACCAGATATTTTCTAATTTAACAAAATAGGGAAAATCTGCAATAAAAAAAAAAAAAAATAATAATAATCTAAAAGTTTATAAAAAGCAGTTATCATTTTCTAATCCTTAATATGAATTTTTCTTACAGATAACAGCAAGTATCTGTAAAATAATATGTTTGCTGATTTAAATACAGTAACAATACTCTAGCAAAATGTGGTAAAAGAATAAATTACTATATTTGTTGACGTTATGAATAATTTGGCCAGTTTTTTTAATACAGTTAACATGTAAATTAATACTTGTTTTCTGTGATTTTACCAGATATTTTCTAATTTCATTTCATTTCATTTAATTTAGAGACTTGGCCTATTTTTTACAGTTAAAATGTAACTCTCACTTTTTTCTGTGATTTTATTTGTTATTATTTGTAATTTACATGTAAATTCTGTAACACAACAGAAAATTGTTAAAATAAAATTACAGTTACAAATGTTCATTTGATAATGATGTGATAAGACATACTGTAAATTTCTTTGTGTTTATAATGTGTATAGAGACACACGCCAGCGACAGCCTGAGGCACAGACTGTAGTATGACCTGCAGGCATGAGAAGAAGCTGCAATGGTAAACAGTGCTCTTCATCAGTGACTTAGAAGCTGCTGCACTCACAGAAATCCCTCAGCAGAATACTGTATATCCAGCAAAGTGACATCATCACTAAGTGTAATGTACTCTGCCTCATGGTTCGGTTGCAGCCTGCTATCAGGGTGGAGGATGTGACCCCCAAATTAATTATATTTGTCAGCTGATAGAGTGTTTCAGGTAAATGAACATTAGTTGACTTACAGCTATAAACTTATAGTGTCAGACATGTTATTAGGAATAAATCCTACTGAGCAGAAAGTGATTTTTTTTCAGCCTAAAACTTCCCAAACTGCAGATAATCTCCGAAGAGCGGTATTAGTACATTTATTCGAGCAGTGACTCTATGTTAATGCAACAACAATCTGCCAGGGTGCAGGGAGGCCTGTCTCATAGGCGATGGCGCTCAAATTCCCCATGAGGAGCTGCTTCATAAGGAAGTTCAGCCTCACAGTTTGGATCACAAAAACAGTAGGTTCTCCACCGGCTTCCCCCGAGGTAGCGCACAGCTCTTGCATTTTGGAAGGGAGAAAACACAGGAGAGAAGCTGAAGAAATTAAATTGCTCTGCTGACAGTTCCCATACGACCAATCCAAGCGGCTAAGTGTGCCAGAAAGCGCGCAGGCTGAGATTACAGGACTGGAGCAGGAGTGCTTGAAGAGTCCCCTCAAGCCAAACTGGTATAAGTCTTCTTATTGCGAGAGGAGCGACGCCTCGGAAACAGAAGATGTCCTGTTCTCATAAGTGAACCACAGAAGAGCAACAAGATGTAGCGGGGACCCTGACAGGGATCAGCTCTGTTGAACAGTGCGGTGCAATTAAAATTCAGGCAAAGAGAAAAAAAAAAAAAAGAACACAGCCGGGATTTACAGCACATCAGAGAATACGGCAATGGCTGACTCATCATTGCCGTCTTCCACAACCGTCATTACGACACAACTGTGACTTCTGGCCTTCGCTAATAAAACCTGAGGGGGGACAAGTTATGAGTAGCAGCTATGTCATCACTGTGCGTTGCAAAATCTTCTCTGCCGTCATCATCCCTTATTTTTCTTGTAAGCCCTCGGGGGTGTTAGAAAGCAATATTTGTGCCACAGCCAGTCTTAGCCTCCTTCCTGCCCTCTGGTCTTCTTAAATCTGATGGCCCCCTTTTCATAATTTCATTTTTAATTTCAGGGTTCCGTGGCTTCAGAGACAATCTCAAACACGGGCCATTTGGACCGTCGGCGGTGACACATTTTGCATCCGGACAGCATTATCTGCATAATTACGCGAGACTTGCTGAGTGTGAAAAAACATACAGAGATTGCAAAATATTCAAAAAGCCCCTTATCTCACCTCGAAAGCATCCTTAATATTCCACCGGCAGCTCTTGGAAAGCAGCGGCCCGAGTGTGGTGTTTACAGGTATTTTGTATCAGGGCAGATCTCATCATGTTTCAACTAAACTGGCCCCGCTTGGTTCGACAAAAGCACAAACACAGACGTGAGCGGGATAAGCCCTCCGCTAATCGACGGGGAATTAAAAAAGTGGGACCTCAAGTCTTGCATTTTCATCGTCTTAGCGTCTGACACAAGGGGAAGCTACTACAGCTGAACAAAAAAGGAAGCAAATGAAGTCAGAGAACAGAGTCCATCATTATCTGACAGGCAAAGATGAACAGCAGCTGATGATCACTCCGACACTCAGTAGTGTGAAGCCACCGCAGCCAGTCACATGTGCAAGTAGGGTCTCTAATGGGGGATGGGATAGGAGGAGGCCTTGTGTTGAACATGGAAAAGCAGTGCACATTTATGGCTTAAGAAAGTGACAGAGGCGTACGGGGAAGATCAACAGATTGAGGGATTGTTGGCTGCTTCTTTGAGATAAGAGCTTGCAGAAATGTAGGAATGCAGAACAAAGCATTAAATATCTGCAGCTTCCATTCAATATTCCCGGTGCTTCATTAAGTTTAGCGACTAATGGCTTCTTCATACTTGGTTGACCTCTTAGCCTTGATCCCTTTACCTCTGCTGTAGTCAGAACAACAGTTTTATTATTTCCCCCCCACTTCCTCCCTCCCTCCTCCTCACACACAATAATTACTGAGAGTATTCTAATAGCGTATAATTTCCATCCTCACCAGGAGTCATTAACGCAGCTTTACCCTCTTAGACAAACTGGTTGTGCATTAGCAATCGGGCAAGTGATCCATTCACACCACAGCTGGAGTTAGTCTGGAGCAATTTACAGATGTAATGTGGTTCATTTGTGCTGGGCTGTATTGCAGGGGCTACTTACTTGAGGCACTGTTTTATAGATCACACAGGAGCAGTGCAGACCACATGCAATCTGCAAGGGGACTGAGTGACCAAATAGCAGCTTCACAGTATTATAGGAATAAGGCATGTAGCTCCTAATGCACAGTGGAGTTTGTGCACCCTGCAAGGAGATGTGTCCAGAATAACATCTGAATGCTCTGGATGTGGAGATTTGGCACATGTTCTGTTGGTCATTGCTGCATCCTTGTCCTACAAGTGGCAGCAGCATGCTCAGATTTTATTTCCTTGCATAAGAATAAGCTATCTTGCAAAGAAAAAAGCACAAAAAAACAACAACCCTGCAGCTCGTCCTCGTATTAAAATGCCAAAGACGCAATTGCAGACGCGGTTGCTCCGTCAAGGCGCACGGATGGAGTGATTGGATATTTCACTCTTGCCTCATTACCACTTACGGCAAGTGGCAGGGACGGCTGTCAGCGTGCCAAAGGAGGAAAATGCAGTCCAGCAACTTTTTTAAAAACGAATTTCTGATTTCTTTATTGTGTCTCAGGTTTATGAGAAAGTTATGGAAATCTAAACAATCCAGTCAATATGCAAACATGAGGGAAAACCAAATACGTGCGTGGCTGCACGTTGGGGAAAAAAGTGGCTCTCGAAGCGTGTTTTGGTAAAATCGCCTTTAACTGGCGACAAGTGCAAACAATATTCTCCCTGCAGAATGAATGAAACGAGCAAACAATTTGCGCATTTTGCCCCCCTTACCTTGTCAACACTGTAGTCTGGCAGTCCGACAGTCGCCTCGGAGAGTAATCCTGTGAATTTCGCTGCAAATTGCTTCTTTGCTGTGAGATTATTACAAGTCGGAGCTGATCATATAGGACGTCACTTGGATGGTAAGGTCCCACAGACTGTAGTATCTTCCTGTATCGCTCCGTCTGTGGGCTGCAGAGGCATCACTGAACGGATGAAACAGCGCTTCACATGAGCAGAGAGAACTAAAGGCCGACATGGAGTCTGCGGCCTGGAGCGGTCCAGTCATCCAGCATCAACACTGTCCACAATTCTACAAAACACATAGGCCTACATACATTTTATGACTACAAAAACAATAATTATAACGTAAATAATACCCATCACTTAATATATTGTTGATAAATGTAACCAAAAAGCACAAACTGAGTGGGCCACAGGTGTATTTAATTTATCAGTAATTAGCCCAATTCATCTGGAGGTTGAGGCTAACAGCTACAAGCTAATGGTTAATTTTATGCATTCCCTAATTCAGCACCTATGTCAACAACAAAAACATTAACATAGCCAGATGTTTGCATAAACATATGGGTGTATAAATATAAACAAAAAGAGAGAAAGGTAAAACTAGGTGGGCCACAGGTGCATTTAATTTCTTAGTAATTAGCCAAACTCATTTAGAAGTTGAGGCTAAAAGCTAAATGCTAATGGCTAATTTTGGGTGTTTAATAATTCAGCACCAATGTCAACAACAAAAATATTAATATGGCCAGATGTGTGCATAAATACATAAATATAAACAAAAAATGAGAAAAGTTAAACTGAGTGGGCCACAGGTGCATATCATTTATCATTTCCCCATAATTAGCCTAACTCATTAAGCAGTTGAGGCTAATAGCTGGAAGCTAATGGCTAATGGTAAATTTTAGTGTTTCATAATTCAGCAATATGTCAACAAGAAAAATATTGATATAGCCAGATGATTGTTTAGACATATGTGTGTATAAATATAACCAAAAAGTGATCAACGTAAAACTGGGTGGGCCATGGGTGCATATAATTTATCTATAATTATCCCAGTTCATTTAGAGGTTGAGGCTAATAGCTAAAAGCCAATGGCCACATGTGTGTATAAATATAACCAAAAAGCAAGGAAAGTAAAACTGGATGGACTGGATGTCCACAGTACATTTATATCTTAATAATTAGGCTAATACCTAAAGTAGCCTAAGTATTAAGTACCTTAAGTACTTTTACATTTATTTGTAGTATTTTCTTTAAAAACAAAGTTTTTAACTTGCGTTTTTGTTCTTAAGAATAGATTTTCAACCTTAAAGTTTTAAGCCATCATGGTAGCAAACTCTTTAAAGTGTTCAGAAAAATAAAATTTTCAGCATCTACAATTCCAGCAACAAAGGAAACAATCCACCTGGAAGATCATGTTATGAGCTTGAAAGCTTTAACACAGCCACTACAGAACTTTGTGGTAAAATTGCCTGCTTAAAGGTAATCCCAGGGAATCTTTGGATTTGTTGGGTTTCTCCCTGTAATGGTCTCCACAAGGTCTTCACAGTGCTATGTGAAGTGCCTAGAGATGACGCATGTTGTGAATTGGCTCCATATATAAAAAACTGATTGAACTGAGTTGAATTCCCTGTTTCCGAGGTCAAGAGTGAGCCGTCAGTCTATTTTAAACCTGCCTGCTTGTCTTCAGGTTCAGGTAAATATTTGTATAGGCTATTTGAATGTCTTGTATTTATTACAGAAATAGGCTGTAAAATAAAGGAATTAATTCAACCCTGTGGTTCTAGTGTTAATGTAAAAACCTATATTCAGTTACTTACACCCACAAAAAATAGGAATAGTTGTGCCACACAGTGCAAACATCGCACAGGCTTCTCCCATTATTCCGTAGCAGTCATAGTGCTGAATGACTTGAAGCTACTCTGCTGGGAAAGAACAAGAACCAACAAAGCAGCCCAGCCACTGCTCTGTGCCTGCCAGCCAGCCTCGATCTAATAACAAGGTTGCATACTTCAATGGCATAACCCTGGCAACAGCAGCAGCAGCAGCACCAAAGACTGAACTTGCTGTAGGCTACTGGTGCGTTAGTGTAGACTTTGAATTATCAGGCTTTAACCAAATCAGTTACGCATGCAGAATGATACATGGCTCTGGTTTTGGATGTGACGCTGCACGAGAAAATATCTGCATTGAGACATTATTGAGGGGATTTACTGTTGCCTGAAGCCTTTTCATCATCTAGCAATCAACAATTTATTGGTGGCAGCCAATCGATAGAGGCGTTCCCTGAAAGTGTCGGTGAAATCAATACCTCCCCCGTCACACAACACACAACCCAGAGGTGGGAAGAGGGAGAGGGTGAGAGAAAAAATAAATAGAGCTATAATGAGTGGCCACACTTGCTCTGTATGCAGATAAGATTGATTATCTGTGTTGCTAGTGGAGCATTATGAATGAACTGAGGTGAAATAGATTTGTATAATTCACTGCTCATATCAAACTGTGCTAATTTCAACTAAGTTGTCTGCCATTTCACTGCCTTTGACATTTATTATCGGTAGAACGATTTAATCCTGCTTGACCCCAACGTGATGACAGATTTCGTCTCAGGGGAAAACTCAATTTTCACCCGAAGCCGACTGCAATAAGTCCCTGTGAGCGGTTCAAGCTTGTTTACTGTGTGTGGCGTCTTTAAGGGAACTTATGCTGGTGCAGTGAGTCCCTCAGGAGGCATGTGTGATCTTATTTGCGTCACAGCATCTTGTAAATACAGTACACCAATGATGCTAGCCTGAACATCAAAGTGTGGCTTGCGTTTTTCGAAAATCTATTGAGGCTGAGAAACAGAAAAACGCACAGATTTAAAATGAATAAAATCCTAACATCCCTGAGGCTTGTCAACAAATTAACAAAGTAATTCAACAGCACAGGGATTATATTTATATGTATTTAAAAACTGAGGAATGGATCAACTAAAGCAGCAATATTTCAACACATTTTTTTCAGTGAGTCTGTTGTAAAACTGTCAGCTATGCATTTAATCTTACGTGTACGATTTAATCCAGCTGACAGAAGCATGCATTTTGTAAAGACATCAGTGGTTCCAGTCTGTAACAGAATCCAGTCCTGGTCTTACCTCTCGCTCAGGCTCAGCATGCAACAGCCAGCTATTTATCAATAATTCATTCCAAAGGAGGTTTGCAAACATATGAAAAATGACAGAAAGTGCAAAGTAACTGCTAGACTACTCTGTTGTGACAATTACCATTAAATCACACCTTGACAGTCTGTCAGAGGCACAAACTCTTCAGCTGTCATACACACACACACAACAACAAAAAAACTCCAAGAAGCCATTTGACTGCATTTCTTGCTTGGCGTTTTTAAAATGCAATGTCAGTGTAAACACATTTTGTAATGTGCTTTTCATGTATTGAATCTGTCAACAGAATAATCTTGCGGCTTATAATTACATTTCTAACTATTTGATTAATCAAATTTATGATGCTGGCAGATGAAGCACAAGCACATATTCGTGTAAATTATTAATCATTCTACATCATTAAAAATTCTGCTGATGCTGCCACAGCAATGACAGCCTTGTAACAGTGCAAATCCTAATGAGTGTGTTTATAAACTGGACCAAAACATCAAATAACACTGGAAAGACTCCTTTGATTGCAGAGATGAATATTGCATGTAGAAATGTTGGCTGAATTATAAAAGTAGTCTGAATTGCGTAACATGTGAAACGAAAACAGAATCGTGTTTTTATTTGTGGCAGCGTATTGATTGCAGCAGTACCATGCAGCAGATGTCGCCCAGTTTCAGCTCTACCTTCCAATCCTTTGCTCTGCTGCCATTCACCCTTCTTCTGCTGCGTCTCTCAGAACAATTTCAGACTTGAGAGATTAGGGGATCTCAGCTACGAGGCGTGGCTGGATGAAATCAGTTTCACTGGATAGGAGACTGTAAGCACATTCCCACCCAGCATTTTCGATCGATGCTCATGAAACGGCCCAGAGGGACATCTGCAACCCCTTTGATGTTTCCTTGAAGACTCTATTGCTTTTCGACTTGATTTAATCCAGACCTCTTTGTCTTGAAACAAATTAATTCCCGCCCGAAAAATGATGCGTAAACATCTAATTCTGACCTTGCAGGATGTTGTTTTAATGTAAAAATGCACTGCGGTGGCAGACAGTATGTGCACGCTGGTCTCAAATTAAAGACTGAACAAAACTGAACATGTTGCATTTTCTAATTGAACAGTTAATGTTGTGCATCTTTTAGCCCAGGGAAATTATAACTCATTACAAGTGCTCATGCACATATCTCAACATTCTTAACCAACCTATTCACATGAAAGAACCCAGTTAATGAACAGAGCTCCAAAAAAATGTGTTAATATTCTGCATGGAGCTTTGAACATACAGTGCATGCTGCTTATGTTGTTTACTGGATGTTTCTTCTGCAGCCATCCAAACACTAGTAAAAGTACTAAGAATAGAAATGGCATTGAAGCTGAATAATTCAGATGCAGGGGGTGGAATACACAATGAGTTTTTCGTAAGGCTTATAAAAAAAAAAATACAGGTCCTAGAAAAATGCTGATATCATAACAGCCTATTGCTCTCATTGAGGGTTGTGTTTGTGGATTGTATGCATGTTTTTTGTAGATATATTTCTAAGTGTGTTTGTGCTACCATTGGATGTTTCCACTCTGAAAGAGCCCAGAGACACTTTACACAAGGTTGAACTAATCGTATTAAGAGCCTCTATGCATCAAGTTTATTCATTAGCACTTAGTTAATTTATATATGGATGAGTGACAGTGCGTCAAGAATGACTTTGAAAGAGTCATCACGTATCACTAAAACCATTTCAACTTCATGTGTCTACAGTGTCTCCTTTTTGTTTGCTTTGCATTTAGTTGAATGAAAAAACGTGGACCATGCAGACTAGAAAGGAAACTTCTGTTCAGCCATCAGAGTTTTGAAAATTGAACTCTTCATCTTCCTGAGCAGAACAGTCTGCACTTAAACTTTTTTTTTTATTTCCCACATTCATGCATCCGTCCTCCTCCATTCATCCTTAAACCCCCCATTTTGCCTCTATGGGACTTGTGCTTTTCACACTTCCCTAAACTTTACAAAAGAAATTCATGGGGAAGTATTAAATATTGAGAGGGCACAAGCGAGAGCATTGCAGTGGCCGTCTGTCAGTACAATGAATGAGCAAGACAGAACAAGATTTGTGGATTAAGGCAAAAGTCAGATTCCCAAACCGGCTGAAAAATGTACGGAGCTACATTCTATTACTGACCGGTTTTAAGAAGCAGAAGCAGAAGAATCAGTCCTCCATGATGCTCTAAGGATCACCTGATTTTATTTATTTAAAATTTTCAGTAACACTGTTGAATATCTTACTGGGGCTTCAACATGCGTTTTTATTATTGTTAAATTATGTGCCAGTTGTTTGTTTTTTTTAGATTTAAATTACATTAATCCATTAAATGTGAGAAGAAGAAAAAAATTCCCCAAAGCAATGACTTGAAATTGAATTGAAATTGATCTGAACAAACCAGATATTCAATTACATTACAGAAAAAATAGAAAGGCAAGGCATCTTTGCATTGGCAGTGCTGGAACCCAAAAGAATTTACTTTATAATGATTTAAACCAATTTTTTTTTTTAACACTTTTTCTGTTGATTGAAGGAATAATTGGAGCCAAACATGGTTTACTATTGGCTTAGCTTAGCTTAGCTTAGCTTGGTATAACTGTGAAACAGATAGACAGTCTACTAGCTCATGTTGAATCTGTGCAAAAACCAAAAGGTGTAAATAAAAAAACATGTTTATATGAGTAACTGTGCCTGGTCAAGAAATGATTCACTCATAATATAATCATAATGTGTTGTTTTTAGTGAGAATTTTTAAATGTTTAATTCATCTTGTCCATTTTCTAAAACCATTTGGCAGAGCTATACTGCCTGTATTGTGCCTTCATTCCGAGCCTTTAAGCTAAACGTTTCCTGGCTGTGGTTTCATATTTAATAGACGGATATGAGTAAGGTATACCTTATCTCTTCCGCACTGCATCTTACAATTGCATTCCTCTGCTATTGTTTCGCAGTGAACGTGATAACATGAGCAGCCGGAGGTTTTGTGTCTTGCTCCGAGACATCTTGACAGGAAAGGAGAGAACAGCAGATGAATACATAGCTGGGGTACAAATTGAAGCGTTGACCCTCCAGTTATGGGGATGGTCTCTCTAATAACCGCTGTGCAACCTTGACACCGCATGCTTTTTTGCATTCCAGCGTGCTTTCATTACCTCAGAGCCTTGGATTTCTGTGAGGGAAAGTCCTGCTCCCGGGAATAAGCTCTTAATATTGCCACCATACTATTGTGTTGTTACTCTTTGTCACCGTGTAGCTGCCATGTCCGTTTGGTCGAGACAGGCAGCAGCAATTCCTGCTTGAACTGCTCACTGACAGGTAGAAGGTGCTGAGAGAACCAAACAGTGACTGCATTATCTCTGCTTCATTGCACTGCTTTCTCTTCGCTTTTCTTGCTCTTTGCCCTCTCTATCTCGCTTTTACCTTTTTTTTTCCCCCGACTCTGACCTAAATGAAGTGACAGGTGCTGTCTCATATTGACTAAAGACTACTCTCCAAACCAGAATAAAAGCAAATGGTTTACATTCTGCACACGAGTCACTACAGTTTAAGTGAAGCGGTTAGACTGTGTGGATTAAAAATTAAAAGTCAAACGCAACACACATTTGCAACGGTATCAGGTTTTCTAATACGGTAATGAAAAAATTAGGTTCTCAAAGGCTGTCACACTATTCTAGCTGCTAAACTGTCAATTAATTTCAAGAAATCTGCATAAATTAAAGATAAATATCTCCTGAAAGCCATTGTGCAAAAGGAAAAATGGTTGTTTCTTGCCTGATAGCAACTTCAGCAACTGCAGCTGCAGGATATACACTGATCAGCCACAACATTATGAGCACTGACAGGTAAAGTGAACAACATTGATCATATTGGTACTATGTGGTGTTCTGCTGGGAAACCTTGGATTTTGGCATCCGTGTTGATGAGACTTAGACACCCAAATAAACATTGTCCCAGAACAAGCACACTCCCTCATGCAAATGGCAATCCCAAATGTCACTGGCCTACCCCTGCAGGAAAATGCACCCCACCACATGGCAAAAACATCAAACAATCAGGAACATCTCGAGGAACATGACAATGGTCTAAGATGTTGATTTGACCTCCAAACTTCCTAGATCTGATCAAGCATCAACAGGATGCAGTGGAACAAGTTTAATTGAAAGAGGCCCCACTGCACAAGCCAGAGTACCCAAAGGATCCACTGCCAACGTCCTGGTGCCAGACCCCATAGGACACCCTGAGAGGTCCTCTTGTCCACGCCCCAATGGTTCAGAGCTTTTTTGACCACACCAACACAATATTAGGCAGGTGGTCATAATGTTATGCCTGATCGTTGTATGTTTTAAAGGGCACAAACCTTCCTATTTTTCTACCAGGAAAAAAAAAGGTTTCTTGTTCTTACCATTCATTATTTTTATGGCTCTCTGCAAATGCAACAAGTCCAGTCTCATTTCTTTTGGATGTCACAGTGGATGCAGGGACAATATGTGGTGAATAACTAACTGCAATGGAATTAGACACGCTACGGCAGCATTTCATTATGATATAATGCAAATTGATGACACAGTGCAAGAGCACCTGAGAATGGAGGTTAGCTAAAGGTAGTTTCAGGAGAGAGAAATCGTCTTGTGAGAAACAAACCCATGCAAACCTTCCCTGGAATCGAGCAGTTCCACATTTGAGACACTCTAACAATGCCACTAAACCGCCGTGTATTCTGCTGCTGGGAGTTTATAGCTCTGACAGTATTGGATTCAGAGATGAAAGAGCGGGGGTGGGGGGTGGTGGGGGGATGTGAAAGTAAATCATGGAGGATGGAGAGAAAGAAAGCAGGAGAATGAGAGAAATGCTGCTGCAGGCAGACACGCGTTGTTAAATGTTAGTTTGTAACAAGGAAAGCTTTGACGCTGAGGTTTCAGGAAAGGGACATTACTCCCTCCGCCATCAACAGTAACAGCAGTTACAGTGTGTGGGCTTTAATGAGATACATCCTCTTCAAAACAGTCCAGAGGGGCCACGATACTGCAAAGCACACCTCATCCCTATTTCTCTTGTCGTGGACTTGTCATCTTTGTGAGGCTGCCATTTTGTCTCCTGCATATTGAACATTCAATTTGCCCTCATTTACCGTTTTGTTTGGTTCAATTTCACATCATTTGTAGAGCAAGCTGGGTAATTTAAAGAGGAAGAGTTTGTGCTCCCCATAGCGAGCCGAACATGATGGAAGATGCATGGTGAGTTTAAAACTGACAACGAGGGAAAGCAAGAAGCGGATTTACATGACAGGAGAGGGATTTTAAAATCAACTTAGACTTTACATACACCAATCAGCCACAACATTATGACCACTGACAGGTGAAGTGAATAACATTGATCATATTGGTACTTTGTGGTGTTCTGATGGAAAACCTTGGATTTTGTCATCCGTGTTGATGAGACTTAGACACCCAAATAAACATTGTCCCAGAACAAGCACACTCCCTCATGCAAATGGAAATCCCAAATGTCACTGGCCTACCCCCGCAGGAAAATGCACCCCACCACATGGCAACAACATCAACCAATCAGGAACATCTT
>OMNN01008491.1:5561-21712 GCA_900302755.1 Chromis chromis
TTTTTGAAAATGTAAAAAAAAAAAAAAAAAAAAAAAGTAAATAGTTAAATATGTGTAGAGTGTAGAGCCTTTCTTTCTAGTATTGGCAACACCTGGAGGCACTTTGTTTTTCAAGGTTTGTGAAATACATAATCAAAGATTCAAGTTATCTTTTTAAAAAATGATTTATGGCAATATAACTTTGCTATACTGCACAAAAGGCCATTTCTTAGTTATCTCTTCTTCTGGTCGTGGTTGTGCTGTTCCCATAGAGGTGCAGGACTTTATATAGCATTGAAAAATGAGCACACAGTGGGCAAAAATACGACAGGACCAAAAAACATCCAGGAAATGCTTGGGGCTCAGAGGATGACAAAAATGCCTAAACATGTATCTTTGATATATGGAGATTAGTTTTGGAGAAAGAAGGACTAAAATTTTGACAAAATAATTCCATGAGAGGAAAAGTCTGGGGATCATCTAAGGTTTTAGAATTCGCCCTGAAGGGGCCGTGAATGTCTGCAGGAAATATCATAGTAGTCTATCCAGTAGTTGTTGAAGGATTTCAATCAGAAATGTCAAATGACACATCTATTTTACATTCATTATGAATTGCAGAAATGTTTCACTAAGTAAATGATAATATCCACTCAACAATTCAACTGTGCAAAGTTGAATCACTGAAAAATGAGCATGAATTTCATAATATATTGGTATTTATTGACAGCACACACCTGAGTAGGTTTTGGACTTTAACTTTGTGGAAAAACCTGTTACTCCAACCATTTCATCAAAACAAACTCTGCAACTCACGTTTTCCATATATGCTGATTATCGTTATTATTTAAAGAACATGGTTCAAAAGTCGAATATTTCACCATATGTGACGTCTTTGAAAAAGAAAAGCACAATGACTTCAGCTCATTCCTTGTTCAGTACAGCTGTGTTACCTGTCTAACACCTAATAATGTCAAAAGACTCTGCCTTATTTCCAGCCACATTTCTGTTGATCAGTGAGCGTTCTGCCTGTAAAATGAATGAAGAAATTAAAATATTGCCTTGAGTTTTCTCTTGATGAAATTACTTTTCATACAGATTTTTCTAATCATATCTATAATTCACTTTTAATTAATTCAGACCATCAGCCTCAAATAATGGCTGTCACCATCAAAGACGAAAATAAAGGTCAGTGACTAATAAATGAGTAAAACACACTGAGGGAGGGTGGAATCACCAGTGTACCTCACATGATAAATTCAGAATAAAGTGCAAGTAACCATCACCAACTTTGGACCTCTTTTTTTAACAGAAATTTCATTCACTAATTCCAATACTTTCATCTGTTTGTGGCCATTAACGAAACTGAAATGCTCCTCAGTAGTCTGTAATTGCAGCCTCTTCGCTTTGTTTAACAGAGTACTAACATAAAGACTAAAACCAAAACTGAAGCCACTCATTATTCATGTCAGGAAGCTGGATTCTTCTCTCTGGTGTAAAGCATTGACTGTGTAATTTCACAGAATCATCCACAGTATACAACAGAAGCGAGTGTGCAACATCACTTAAATGTCAAACGATTCGATAACTGCATTGTAATTGCACAACTTTTAAGTTGAACAGTAGGGTATTTGCTTTTATGTAAAATTTATGAACAGTTTAAAGTTACTACAATAAAACAATAAAATACAGGCCTGTAGTAGGAACTCAATGCAACAAAAGTCAGTCCACTTCTCACTTCTGAGATTTTAAGTTATCAATGTCCACCTCAACTCAGTCCTCCTCAACATGGAGGATACCAAATTAATGGACAGATGTTTTGCTGTTATTCAGAGACAATTTTTTTCAGCTGCTGTTTGTTGATTGGGTTGTGTTGTTCTGTTTTTCTCTTTAAAAACACCCCAAAGGTATTCTATTAGGTTGAAGTCAGGCAACATATCTGGCCAGGTCATATTTTCTCTTTTTTTCTTTTTTAGAAACTCGTGATTTTGTCTGAGTGCTTTACATCCTTAGTGCTGGAATATTCCTCTTCTGCAGACTGGAAGTCGTCTTATCATCTCTCATGCAGCCCCATGTTGCCACACTCCCACCTCTGTGCTTCACTGTTAGGACTATGCATTCACAGTGGTAGTCCCGACCAGGTTCATGCCAAACACACTGGACCCCATCTGAGCCAAACAAATTTATCTTGGTCTCATCTGACCAAAGAAAGTGCTCTCAATATTCATCAGGCTTCTTTTCATGTTCTATAGTGGAGCTTCAAAATGTTTTTGTCTTGGACACTGTCCTTAGAGGTTGATGTTATGCAGTGTCCTTCACACATCTGATCTAATTCCAATTTCTACTTTCAGTTAATAACTCCTATGCCAAATCTGAAACACTTGCCCATCGGTTTTTCAGAGTTAGATTGGGCAGGTAGGGCACTCTCCATGGTATCATTTTAGGAGGATGACCACTGCAACTCTGATTAGTGGTACTATGGTTCATTCTATACCTCCTGATTACTGCTGCGACTGTGCATTCACTGATTTTTAGTTGGTAAACAAACTTCCTGTATCCTTTTCCATCTTTGTGACGTTTCATTATTAGATTTTTCAGCTCCTCTTGCAATTCTTTTTCATGGAAATTACAGGTGTACTTAATTTAGTTGCAGTGATCACAGGTTTTGTATTTTGTGTGTCAGTGATCACTGGTGTATTCACTTCTGTTGCATTGAATCTGTACTTTGGCCAAACTTTTATTGTATACTGTATACCTCAAAGTGGCTATTAGCGATCAACGCATTAGGACTTTTTTTTTTGGATTCCACACAAGTGGACTGAGACAAACAAATGCTAGATCACCACCAACAGACATTAAATACTGTGGATTCTGCCTGCGCTATCTTGTGTTTGAGAGCCAAAGTCGATCTTGCTGGGTGTGGAGCGAGAGAGATGAGCAAGACTGCCGCTTTGATTCCCCAGGATGATTTAAAACAGACCAAGCAGCCTTGGTACAGCTTGCTGACGATGCAGCAGTAGGGAACGAGTGTCACATAATGGACAAGGTGCAATAAAGCATCTGTGTTCATACACTTCATCTCTCTGCATGAAGGAGAAAGGGATGTACTGCTGGTGTGGGAAATGAAAAGGAGAAGACTGGGAACCTCTAGATGTGATTACACATTTCAGCACAGATGCACTATATTAGTAATTAGTTACATTTGTCGTGATGAATATACTAAATAAAGTTAAACGCCAAAATCAAACTTACAGATCAACACTTTGAAAAAATGCTTTTTGACTCTCAAGAGTTAGATGAAAGGGTTGATACAACTTTATTATTTGTACAGGAATTATGAAGCTACAGACAGCAGCTAGTTAACTGAGCTTTGGATGAAGACTGGAAACAGCAGGAACAAACTGGCCTTTCCCTGCAACCTTGCTTTAATGCTCGTTTTACTCTAAATGGGACCGAAATTTAGAAAATTAACATCATGCTGGGTTGAAGGAGACTTTAAAGTAGCGATTGAAACCATAAACTCATTAGGAAAATGTTTACTCAGGTGATAAATCAAGTGAGAAGTACAGTCATTTTCTCATAGTCTTCTATACAATCTGACTTATTTTTGCTACCAGAGGAGTCGCCCCCTGCTGGTTGTTTGAAAGAATGCATTCCTTTCATGTTGGCTACACTTTTCACACCTGCAGGCTACATCCATCTTTTATATACATCCATGGGTGCAAACAGTCTCAGATGCTCAGATAGACTTAGTATCTTCTGACCAAGAACAGGATAATACAAACAGAGAAAGGATTGATTTATTTTTAACCGATAGTATGTGTCTATGTGCAACTATAAAGTTATGCATTTTAGTTTTACTGTGATTTTAGACACATTATAAAGGGAAACGTCTTACCAGCCGCAGCCAAATGTTGGTTGTTAAAACCTGGTTCTTCTCATCCTGTTGGAAAAACACAATATTTATGTTGCTTTGTGTGCTGTATTTATTTTTCTCTCAGTTAAAGTTTCATAAAGGAGAGAAAAAGCAACATATATAATTTAAAAGTCCACAGTAGCTTCACTTCTCAAGGCTGTGGAGACAGAAAAAGAACTGGCTGTTAAGTAGAAACACTTCCAACTATTCCTTTCAATCTTTTATTTTACTGATTGGTTTGATGGCTCAGGGAGCTTCCACAAAGAAAACGCTTTATGCAGGGTCCTTTGTCATTTGTACTGACGATTTCTGCAGCTATTACATTCTGACTTTAGGACATCTGAACCCAGACGTGAATGATCCAGAATGTATTCATGAGCATAAAAGACAATTGGAACACTTGATCATATTAAGTGTTCTAGTTAAAACGTGCCTGCCTACTTCACCCATATTGGAAAAAGGCAATATTCTTCCACATGAGAATTGATTTTAGCTGTTAAATGAGAAGCAGTAGAACCAGTAACAATGTTTGCAGCAATTTATGATAACTGGTTATCTAAACAAGCTTGAGTTATGATTGCACAGTGAAGAGCAATAGTTCACGCACCACGTCCATGATCTGCATGAGGCTGAGGCCAAAGTTAACAGTGAGAGTCTGAGAATCATTGGCGACGGGTCTCTCCAGCGGGTTGTAGTTTGTCATTAGGTCTTTGTAAAGTCTGCGCTGGTTTGGACCTTGATGAGAAACTACAGGACACAAAGAAACATTAGGACAGTAAATATTTTTCAGCATGTGAATCCATTTTCAGTTTCACTGTCAAACTTTAAACAGCCATTCTGCAACACATTCAATTGTTTCTATAAACTGAATGCAATGATTGTCTGAGACAGCACTTTAGTTCCTTTTACAACCAATTTCTTTTGAAATAAATGAAAAAAAGCAGTTTGTTTGGAACAAACAGAGAAAGAGTTGAATGAAAGCATGAGCTGTGATGACCATGACAGAACAGACACTGACAATAGTGACACTCAACTTCATCAACATCAAAAGGAGGATATCTTAGTATTCATTTTTTTTTTATGATTGAGTGATTACTAACTACTCTGTACTTCTCCGTATAGTATTAACATTACAGTCCTGAAATAGTTTGATTCAGTTTAAGTGACCTCTGAAAAACTGTGCTCAAGAAACACTGCATTTATACACAGTTCTGACTAGCTATAAAGCATCAATCTCCAGGCTGAAAAATTAAGCCAGTGAAGAAGTGCTAAAACTGCAGTTCCTCAAAGGAACACATGAGGCAGGCTCCAAAAATGAGTCAGTCCCAATCGACTGCCATGTAAAAACGCCCAACTTTAAAGCTGAATTAACATGTTTACAATGTGGTACAATAAGTGGTTTTGGTAACTACAGCTAATTTACCCCCTCATGGCAACTGCAGATGGGGTGGATTTTTATATAACTCATCTGTTTTAATTGCATTAAGACATAAAACTGTGCATAATTAAGGCTGTAGCTACGTCAAGTGACATACCGTGGTCCGCCTCAGCTCCACTTACGCTCTTCCTATATGCTAATTTTTGGATTAGCTGGGAGTAAGGTGAAGTCAGATACTGCCAAGATGGTGACGGCCAGAGCTACGACACTAAACTTCCAAATCGTTATTTGTAAAAACTATGGGTCACGAAGAGTACGTCCATTTTACATACAGTCAGTCATCTCCAAAGATGCTGTCAAAAACCTGATCTAAATGCAGTAGGCTAAATGCTAACATGCTAATGTTAAGCAGCAGGTTCTGCTCATTTCCACAAAAATACAGCTCAGGCTGATCAGTTTTCCATGTATTTGGTCACAAGACAAAGTATTGGGCAATCTAAAATACCAGCCTGATGACAACTTGACGTGAAACGAGGGGACCAATTATTAGAAACTTTGAATCTTTTAGGTGTCTTGAAGAACTTTAGCAAGGTTTATGGCAATGCACCCAGTAGCAGTCAACATATACACAGATCAGCCAGCTCATTAAAAGCACTGACAGTTGAAGTGAATACTATTGATTATCTCGTTACAGTACGATGCTCTGCAGAATAACCTTGGGTCCTGTCATTCATGTGGATGTTACTTTGTCTTGGAGAAGCCACTTAGACATTGTTGCAGACAAAGCACACCTCCCCACAGTAACAGCACTGCATGTCGTGACCTCACCCAGCATGAATATGTGCACAAATATTCAGGATAATCCATGCAACTCACTCAAGACTATGATGATAAACTGTCCTACAGACCAGCGTTGCTTTTCCTTGAGCCACAATTCTGTCGCAGCTTAAAATGATTGTGCAAATTATCACTTTGTTTGGCACTGGGAGTGAAGTTTCCTCAAGTTCAAGGAGATTAAAGCAACTAATTGAATTCAAGTTGAACTCTCCACTCTTCTCCTATCTCTCATATCATCCAATTGCATGAGTTGATGGCTCATTATCACACATCTTCCCATTTTGTGCCTAATTTCCTGTGTTGCTCATCTTGCAGGCCCCCTCTAACACTCCCTGTTGGGACAGTTTCAGATGCCCAGAGCTGCTGATCCACCTCCAGCTTGGACCATGTGGGTTCTACGCTGTCTGCCCTAAGCTCTCCAGCTTTAAAATGCATCTCATTTAATGTATGTAAAGTATGAAGGTTCATCAGTGCCAGCGTAAAAACATCCAACAATATCTAGGGCAGACGAGGCAATCTTCCAAACACAATATCTGGACTTGAATCATCTCACGGTGCAATCTCAAATCAGATCTTCCCCTAATTTTAACACACTCTCGTCTCCCCTCTTGAGTTATGGAGCGTTTTTGGCAGCATCTCCTCACTTCACTAATGGCCTCAGCCCAATTATCCGAAACCACCTATGAGAAGCACATTATCCTGATGATTTGGCAGAGAGTGTGTGTAGTCTGTAGGCATCTCCCCGTTCCTCTGTTGCGTCCAGTTTTTGCATAAAAAGGACTGAAAGATTAGCTGAAAGCTCGTCTTTGTCCACGGCCGAATCCCCTGTGGCGCTTTCCCCTCCTGCTCCCACCATAATCAAATTTCACTATGAGGATCAGCGAGATGACATTAATGTGTGTCATTGTCCTGAGATGTTTCTGGAATATACGCCAGTACATTTCTGGACCTCAGACCACACAGGGACTATTTCTGATATGATGCCAGTATGCTGCTGGAAAACAGCTCGGTGCCTTACAAGGGGAGAAGCAAATTCAACCTCTTAATCAAATTTAACAGCCTTTGTATTTCTCAGAGAGATGGACAAAGGCTTTAACAACCCCAGACATGTGCTCTGACATGTGCACACACTAGCAAGTCTTCTCTCCATCTGCCTCTTTATACTTCACTCTCGGGGAAGCCTCCATTAACTCGTGGCCGTAAAGCGCTGAGTGAAAAGGCTCAGTCAGTGATTACCGTTGAATGAATTGCCTCAATCAAAATGCTCAAAATGCAGAGCAGATCTGAGTAAAATTGATGAGACACAGCATGTCTTGAAGGTCTCCTCAACTAATTTCCATTCAAAGGTCAGGGTTCCTTCTTTCTTTTTCTTTTTCTTTTAAGCAGAGTTTGGAACATTTGCATGAGTTGACTTGTGTCTTGAGTCCTTCTGGACGGAGCACAGACAAGATATGCACCTGGTACATTTTTGCGAAATAGTGTGAAAGGCTCCTGTTTCACCATAAAAAACGTTTTGTTCAGGCATGCATCACAATGAAGCTCTTTGAACGCAGAACTTTTTCTTTGTCACATTTACACAGTTGTATGCAGATGTGTGTCTGCAGGTCTCCAATGAAATCATGAGAAAACCCCCACAGAGCTGTAGTGAAAGTCGCAAGAAGTTCGATGCTGACAGAAAAAACACTGCACACAAAACATGACAACACAGGAAAACTACGTTTTAATCATTATCTGCTGCAAATTTGATCTTGTATATATTTGATGCGTCAAAGCTACAGAACACATAAAAGCAGATTCAAAACGAACAACTGCACTAAAATCACAACAAAAGCACCAAATCAGGATGTTTTATGGCTACAAACTTACATCAAATATAAGGGCAAGTGTTGTCATTTACTTTTGAACACATTTAGGCTTTTGTGTCCTCGCAAAAGTTGGGATGTGGACTACATTCAGAGTTTTATGCATTTTTGTAAAGACAATTAACATGTGTGAACAAAGATGAGCCCAGCAGCAGGGCACTCAAAAAAAACTCCCCCCAATATTATACTTTGCATTAATTGACATTTCCCATTCACTGATTGATTAAAATTGCATTAAAAACCCATTATGTTGCCCAAAAAACGTGCGTTTGGCACAACAGGTATGTTATTGTAATTGGGACTCTTGGCCATCAGTGCAGAGCGCAGCAGGGATTTGCACACATGAAGAGCCAAAGAAAAAGGCGAATATCCTGACTAATGAAACAAAAAATAAAAAATAATATGAACACATCTCCCGGTTGAGGTAGTTAATTAATCGCATGCACAACTCCTACCTTTCACTGTGCAGGCAGCGGCTGCAACAAAAAGCAGAAAATTCTGCAAATCCATCCTGATGAGAGGAGCGAGGAGTGGAAGAAAGCGGAGAGAGATTATCGCTGAACCTGATCCTGTGGGTGGGTGGGGGTCCGTGGCATTAATAACTCCTCCTCCTGATCAACGGTTTGGCAGGACATCGATGAAATGTGGAGCATCAAAACTCTGCACTTAGTCTCAACAGTCACCAGTATCTAGCTTTGTAACACTCTCACAAGGTGATGTTCACAGGTTGGGAAAAATAATTAATTGCTGATTAACAAAAATACCAATTTTATCTCCACATGCTGCAGCTGATTATACATATTTCCCTCTTTTGTTTCTCTTTTGAATAGAGTGTAACTCTGGACAATAATCTACATATCTGCTTGCCCACTGAATCATTGTCTTTACTTTTTATATGCATGTTCATATCAACTTGTGATTGAAGGCAATGATCTAGTTTGTGAAGAAAGTTGTGTAGGATCACACTGAGCTTAAACAAGGGGACACCTGCTGGTCATTCCACACCATTGCAGTTTTATTTTGCAGCTGCAGTGAAGGCATGGTGTCTTTATCTGACTATTTTTGCAATCAATCACTATTTTCTCTATATAAATTCTCTATATAAACTGTGTTCAGAGTCAGAGAGACTGAGCAGCTCAACCTCTTGGATCAAATTTTAGATTTCAATTTTTTTATTATTATTGTCATTTATTTTTATTTTTATATCAACATAAGCAACATAATGCAAGCAAAATTGGATTTGTTGGATGCACCACCCACTCCTCCAGCACCAGAGTGGTCATATGTCCAGATTAGGAACAAACACACAACCAATCCCAGAGTATTAAAGAAATCAAGCAGCAACAACCAAAGTTCAACTAAAGAACTTTCTTGGAAGTTTTCCCTTTTTGCTGCTTTTCAACACTGACTAGTGAAGGCAGCAACCAAGGAGCTAATAGCTTTGTCAGCTGAGATGGAAGAGATTGTGTGTACAAAAAGTGTTGCCTGGGTTCTTCACCAGTCAAAGCTTTACAAAAGAGTGGCAAAAAGAAAGCCACTGTTGAAAAAGCTCATATTAAATCTTAACTAGAGATCACTAGAAATCATGTGGGAGACTTTAAAGTTGGGGTGGTAGAGCGGGTTTTCCACTGATCGCAAGATGCAGCTCTTTCGCCATTGATGTGTGAATTAGTGAATGGGAAACATTGCGCTTTGAGTACCACTGAGGTAGAAAGGTGCTATATAAGTGCAGACCATTTCCATCAAAGTCAACTGAAAGAACGTTTCTTTTGTCTAATGAGACCAAAATTTAGTTTTTTGGTGATCAGACTAGATGCTCTGTTTGGCAAATACCAAACAGTGCACATCATCAGAAACACACCATCCCCATCAAGAAGCATGGTGGCAGCATCATCATGTGAGGATGCTTCCCAACAGCAGGCCCTGAAAGACTTGTAAAGGTGGAAAGTAAAATGAATACAACAAAATCCTGGAGGACAACCCGATGCAGTCTGCAAGAGAACTGCGTCTTGGGGGAAGATTTGTTTTACAGTAAGACAATGACCTGAAACACACAGCCAAATCTACACAGAAATGGTTGAAAGAATACAAGGGGAATGTTGTGGAGTGGCCTAGCCAGAGCCCAGACCTCAATCCAATTGAGAATTTGTGGCTGGACTTGAAAAGGGCTGTTCGCTCGTGATCCCTGTGCAACCTGACAGAACTTGGGCAGTTTTGCAAAGAAAAAATTGGGTAAAATTGCAGTGTCCAGATGTGCAAGGCCAACTGAGACCTATCCGCACAGATTCCATGCTGTAATTGGGGCCAGGGGGGCATCTACTAAATACTTTAGGGTTGATACTTATGCTCATGCCTTTTTTTGTAAATTCTTGCCAAAAATCCAAATTAAATTGGCCAAAATTCAATGTTGAAAATCAATAAAAGGAGAAAACTTCTGTATTAACCGCTTGGCTCCTATAGTTATAACAGTACATTTATTTCAAAGCTTACAGTTGTATTTTGCAATGGCAGTTAAAGAATGGAGTTTTCTTTGACATGGTGACAACTACTCTGGAGCTCCTAGTGTTTTCAAAAAAACTAGTACAATAATTTCAAAACTCAGTTTTCACACTGGTGCCCTGCACAGGTGGTAAACTGTGCATATATAGTTTTACCCTCCACTAAATGTTATTTCCTCGCTAATGTGTTTGCTTTGCGAAGTGTCTGCTGTTGACACATACCTACTTTAATTTAATGGCACTATAAATTCTGCTACAGACAGATGAAAAGGGTTGATTGAAAGGTAGGTAGGAGGGCTGTATGCGATCTGCATGTCAAGTAAAATGTCAGCCTGCAACCAAGATTAAAGTAGTCATCAGGATAATTACAATGCACATCACATTTCGCCATGCTTTTATCACTCTGACGGAGAGCTTTGTCTAATTAAACGTACACATGAGTGCAAAGTGCTCTATGGGCCTCACTCAAACTTTGTTCCATCATTCTATTGTGAGCCACATACGTGATAAATAATAGGAGGTATGGAGCGTGCCTGCCTTGCTGCAACTGTGTGACACTGATACTTAACAATTTAAATGAACCCGCTGCAGAGGTGTGACAGTACATTCAGTTCTAAACCTAAAGTTTGTCATTTATTCTTATGCTAATCACCTATTCATTTATCTTTCAGTAAATAGATGCTCATGCATTTTGTGTAATGGCTTTAACCTTTATTTATCCCCTTGGGGAAATTCAACCATTGGTTCCCCAGCCAACAGTCTGTGTGCTCAACAACATGCGCCTTATACAAGAGTCCACAGAGAGGCCACACAAGGAGGGTCCTGGTCCTTATAAGGAGAGTTGTTTTTCATTTAACAGGTGGTCTCTGCCCATATGGAGAAGAATTCCTATAGGTTAGATGACTGAATGGTGTCAAATTGACCAATGGAAATGAGTTACCAAGTCTTTTTTTCTACTATGAGAAGTTGTGTTGTTGTTCTTTGAGACATCTGGAAAAATGCTTATTGACCGTCCCCACTGAGTGCAACATACTTGACTAACAACTGGAGAGTTTTGTATTTGACAAAGTCTTATCAGAAACAGTCAGTTTTAATACCGGTGTAATTCTACTAATTCATCAACATCTGCAATGCTAATGGACTTTAATGGATGTAACTCTTCTCAAATATGTGCAGGTGTTAACAGAATTATTTAAGTCTCCAATATATGGAAAATCAGTCTCACCACACACAGCATGGCCCATATTTGAACATGCTAGAAGCTGGATTTGGCCTTCTTTCTGATAACCAGGTGGCTGTGAGTGGGGATATTAAAGGGATGCTTCATCAAGGCTCCTTCCAGACGACAAGATGCTTCTCAGGTTTTTGTGACGTGACATGCAGCACAATGAGACTCCATCTGTCCATGAATGGCAAGTGAATCCATTCGTCACAACATGTAGCCCTGACTGTTGAACATAAGCTGTCCAGAGACATGTGAAAGATCACAGTGAGGGAAATGAGGATGGAGTGGACACTGTCCTTGGTTCATTCCACGGACACAATTGTCTTACATCACTTTCCTGCTCCAATGAAGCAAAGCGACTTCTTCTCAGGGTAAGGGCTTTGTTATCCTCTGGTAGATTTGAAATAAGACAATGGGCTGGTAACTTTCCATGTGTTGGTGACCACTTACCACCAGCCGCTAGATCTGACAGTGCTGAGCTCTGGCTGAATCCAAACAGAACAAATCCTATGGAGGGCACAGTAGAACTTAGCTGGTGCTGTGTTTCTGACACTTTGGGTTATAGATCGATTTCCTACGAAACCCTCACAAAGGGAAATATGCACAAAGTGGCGGCTTCACAATATGACTCTCTAGGCTACATCATCGCATTTACCACAAGAGCCAAAGTCTTGCTCCAGCAGCTCTGGGTCAGCAATAAGGAACTGAATCAGATTTTAGCCACATATCGGCAACAAGCCTGTGGTGAATGGAGCAGTGAACTCTTAAACCTGGTTCACATCTCTGTCACATCTCCGTATTTAAAAATGGAGGACCCCTCCATGATGTTGCCCAGAGGTTTCTTGAACAGCGGTTTTAAAGCTCAGTGGCTCCAGCTGTTACTATCTTGGCAGTATCTGACTTCTCCTATTTCCCTAGAATTCCAAAAAATATGCAAAGAGGTGGAGCAGGAGTGGAAAAGAGGCAGCCATGTAAATATTTCTGGGTCATGGACTGTCTTATGTTTGCACCCACTTGTCACTCAAATCAGCTACTGCCTCAATTATGCATAACTTTAAGCCTTAATACATGTTTAACAGGTGAGCTATATAAAATTCCATGCCCTGCACAGTTGTCATAAATGGGGAAACGAGCTGCAGAGACCAAAACAGTCTTTTGCACCAAGTTGTAAAAATGTTTATTTCCACTGTAAATTTAGGCATTTTAACATAGAGATATTTGGAAATTGGCAGGTTTTTGAAGCCAGCTTCGAGTGGTCATTCAAGGAACTGCAGTTTTTGGCTTCACTCTTCCACATTAGCTTCATTTCTCAACCCTGGAAGTTGCAACTTGGACAATCCTCATGTTTCACGTGAAGTGAAAGTCTGCAATTCAACACACCAGTCAAGGGAGACTAATGTCTCATGTGTAATGGCCACATCTTGTGAAGCTTCTCAAATAAAACAGCTTACTACACCCTGTTTGGATTTATCTGCAGCCTTGACGTAGTCCAGCTCAGTATACTGATCAAATCTTAACTTACAAACCACCGTCAGAATTTAACTGTGGTCTTATCCACTGCTGTACTAACCTGGCTTCTCTCTGCAGGTATGAGGCCTTTGTGGCTGACAGCATTGTGGAAATACTTGCAGCAATTCAGTGGAGGTATGTGGATGCACAACAAAACCCTTTGGTTGATATCACTCAAGGTAAGCTATTCAAACATTAGTGGCAAAGAGGTCCTACATTCCTACAATGTGTTTCTAGTCAAATGCCTGCCTCTCCTGCCCTTACCCTAGAGATATGCTCAATATTGAGGAAACAGTTTTTTACCTTATAACTCAAGCCACCAAGTCATTTGACCTTCCAGATCCAAAACAGCAGACACCTGGTTCGACTTGGTAGATGCCACTTATGAAACCCTGAATGCAAAGCCTATTTGCATAACATGAACTAAAAAATAAACTGAAGTTATCGCTCCTCCTCAATCTGAGAGGAATTTCAAGGACTGAAACCAGGAAAGAAAATCCTCCTGCACAGCTGTCTATTACTTCTTTCTGCTGGGTTTGATGAACCATTTGAAGAAACAAGATTACACACTTCCAAGAGACATTGTAGTGGGATTGCTGCTACTGCTGTCCTTCCTGTGATGATTACAGCTAAACAGTTAAAGCTGAAAAACTGGCCTGAATTTGTACAAAGGAGCAGCCGAAGGACTTCGACTCTGATCGAGACACAGTCATGTTGAAACATTTATACAAAAAAAGTCTGTGAATTAAGCTCCAGTTTGCACCCAGTCCTCTTTTTCTTGTCTGGAACAACTGAAAAAGTTGGACAGAAATCTCTGTTAAGCCCATGTAACGGTCTTTGAGGTGGATTTTTTTCTCTCTCCTTGAGCTTAATTCCCAAAAGAGTCTCTTCTTTCAGCTGGTCCTGAGACTTACTGACCATAAAAAAAACCAGCACTGTCCAGCCTCAGAGCAACTCCGCTCTCCAACCACTAATCAGAGGAAACCAAATGATTACATTAACGAAAGACGCTTATCTGGACCTTTTAAAGGAATCAAAGCAAAACTCGAAACAAACTTAATTGCTATTTGGCACTAAACCATGAATATAAATGACCAAAATATCTCTTTATTGTTGGAGATACAGAGCACAGACAGATCCGCTGACCACAGTCGGGGACAACACAAGAAATTCTTCTTGCTGCCAACAGATGAAAGAGTCCGTGGTCAAAGCACGACAGATGGGACAGAAACAGAGAGGCGCTTCCTCTGGAAATGTGACAAATATAATGATATCAGAGTGGAATACTTTCAAAAGGTTGATTTTTTAATCTTAAACTTCACAGAGCTTGGTGACAGTGAAGAGCAACAGATATTATCAGCAGATTGACAAGGCGACCCGGCCCCGGATAAGCGGCAGAAAATGGATGGATGGATTGACACGCAGCTGCACAATATTCAAGGGAGCTGAAGGATATACAATGAATACATCGCTGAAAATGACAAATTATTATCTTGACATCGCCTATTATGCATATGGCATATAAACACAGAAAACTTTTTTTTTCTCCTTGTTTTCCTTCTTTGTTGCCAGTTTCTGCATGTTTTTATGTTATTATTCATTTCAATATACTAAAATAAATATCTTTCTTAGTTTTTTTTAAACCTAATTTATGAATTATACCGTGAAGCTTTGCTGATTGTGTTCACCTGAAATTCATGCTAACAAAGAGGTTTGAACTGAACTGAACTGAAATAACAGAAAGAGAGAAAAGTCCATAGCTGAAGTAATACAATTAGACTTACGTCACTTAAGAAGGCTCTAACTGAGTCTGTGAGCTGTTTGATGGTGGTAATTAAGGTGTCTCTCAGCCTGTCTTTCTATCTATGGACATGTGTGTGTTTGTGTGTCTCACAATTTATTGCAAGTCAGTGTAATCTCCTTTGACATGATAAAAACATAATTGCATCTGTGTGCAGTCAGCTAGGAGCTACCAGCACCAATTAATTTCCAAATGACTCCTGAGTAAAACAGTGCAAACTGTTGGTATGTGTGTAAATCCATGTGTGTTGCATGTATTGTATTTGAAATGCCAGTCAAGTGAATGTAAACAGCACAGAGACCGGAGAAGCTGTTAATTACTAAATGTCCATCATCTGTGTGAGCCCACATAATTAAGGTTGCCATGGTGATGGTACGTGCAGTATTCTCTCTAAAGCAAACCAAGAATTCACTGAGATTCAAGGCACCTCCTGAACTGTGGTGTCAAAGCTGTAACACCTACCACTAAAGTTTTACCATTTTGAGTGATCCAAGACTTTGCTGAGCACAGTGTTGTATCATTTGTGCTCCTGGTATGGAAAATAGAAGTTAAAACAGGGTAATTCCTTCTTTCATTATTATTATTTATATCATTCATTCATTCTGTCTTTATTAAGGACACAAGTGCAGACACATGATCCATAGTTAAGTAAAAGTATTTAAGTATTATTAATGTATATCATGTATATAATGTATATCAAAGGGAACTTTTGATTTTTGGGTTCTCTGTTCAAAGTTTGTACAGTCTTCACCTTACTATGTTAAGTGCTATGAGACGACATATGTTGTGAACTGGCGCTATATAAATAAAATTGAACTGAATTTAAAAAAAATTAAATAAATTTTTTCTGTTTATATTGTAGTGAATCGGCCAGTTAAATGGTATTCTTGTCATTTGAAGGTTTGTAGAAAATAAGTATAAGTCTGTTGATGTTAACAGTAACATTGTGCAAAAGAATACAACAAACCAAAACAGATACTAACTACATATTTGTACATTGGTGTGTGTGTGTGTGTGTGTGTGTGTGCATGCGCACGTGCACGTGAGAAAGAGAGAGAAAAAAAGAAAAAAAAAGAAAAAGGAACTGGTAACAACAAATGATAAAAAAGCAACAACATCTAATAAAAACTAATAAATAAAATAAAATAG
>OMNN01008495.1:6923-33972 GCA_900302755.1 Chromis chromis
GGTTTATTACAACACAGATTTAGTGTGGGCTATATCATGGCATGGTAGGGTTCTTTTTTCGTTGCTTTCAAGTTGATGTTTGCAGCTCTCGATGCTTCCCTGTGATAGATTGGTTAATAACATAGCCTGATTATGAGACAATGGGCCCCTGGGCAGACATACATAACAAGGCCCTCAGATTGAAAGAGACAAAATGATTATAAATGATGCCAGAGAGGACGTCTCTTTGTGGTGTTATGCATCTCATTGTGGCCAATTTGCATGTTGCTTTGTATCTTCTCGATTGTTTTATGTCTCCTTTTGTGTTCCGTTTCATATGTCTTTGTTGTTTGATCGACTTTCCAATAAGAACTTCCCTCTGGTTCTGCCTGGTGGACCCCATTATCCATGGTTATTATGGGTAAAATTGTGGATTTAATTATACTTAAGTTACATTTCTTTTGGTGAGGTTGTAAATCTTCAGTGATCTCATGTGTTTGACAGGGTCAGACACCAACAGAACATGCCTCGGGAAGACTTTAAATTCATGTGATCATTGTTTTTCTCACATTTTGTCCACAACAATACTTTCAGCAGGTTTTCTTTTGGATAACTAAATATCAATAGTTTTCCCTTGCAGTGTAGGTGATTGATTATCAGGGCTGTGACTGGATTTGTTCCTAAAGTATAATTCATTTTTCTCTGGAAATGCTGATAAGTCTTAATGGTCCCTAAGTGGTGTGCGGGCCAAATGGCCAGGCTTTGGATGACTTGTCATGGGGCAGAGCCAGTGTTTGCTTGTACTGGAGTTTAAAACATGCTGCCAGAAGTTTCCTAATGTTTCATGCGCTCTGAGCCCCTCTCCCCTGGAGCCAATCTCACTTGTGCTTTATCGGAAATATTGATGAGAGAATCAAAACAAATGCAGTTTTGATAGGAAACACATAGCTGGAAAAGCATGAGGGTATTTTTCAAATCCAGGGCTTCCCCCTCTTTCACTGTCAGTGTCTGTTTTGGCGACTAGCAGCTGCTGGCAGTTTTCCTCCTTCAAAGTTCCACTATTTCATTTAGCGCTGAAATATTAGCCAAGGACATGTGCTGTGGAGAGTATAATGCAAGTCATAATCCAGGCAAGACGTCCATTGTTTTAAGCCTTGTAGACTATGAAGGGTGGAAGTTTAAGACCCTGTAGACTCATTTGTATTTCCAATTCAAAATAAAAACAATAGAAACAAAGGAGATGGATAAATGATTGATTAAGTCTTTCTGTCACTACTGCTCACCATTTATCATCCAAGTATTGCACTCGTGTGGTCATTGTTTTACTTGTGCACCAGCCAAATGTCAGTCACAAGTCACATTCCTGGTCCAGCTGTACTCATCTCTGTTTTCTGATGTTTATTAGCACGCCTTTTATAAATTGGCTGATTGTTAGCATACCCACTTATTGGCTCGTGTTACAGGCCACGTGGCAGAGGCATGAAATGAAGAAACAGAAAATTTTCCCCCATATTGTGACCATAGTGATGGTGAGTTGCTTGTCTGGCCACTACACGAGTATCCAGACTGTCTTCATGCATTTATGAAAACAATTAGGACAGGTTAGCAGTTTTCTTTGCAATTTGCCACCCCTCCTTTGTCAGAGATACCGTAAAACCTGTTTATTTAGTAAGAACAATGTATAAATTCAGACTCTGCTGAAACTTTAATGTGTTGTGTGCCTCCTATTAACACGGATATCCCCACAGCTAAAACGTTGTCCTATTATAAAGCTCAGAATATACTTATGTCTAAGTATATTCTGAGCTTTGCCAGACCCAATGCACAGCTCATGGAATAATTTCTCATGGGACCTACAGACACTTTATGCAGTACCATGCAACTACCTAAAATAACGCACGTGTGTTATGTAACTGTCCCTTTGTTATTGTCTTATTGTATTGGTACAGGTTTTTACTCTCTGTGGAAAGGACTTGATACGTAATTTTTTGCCACCTCCAGCAGATATTATAGTGGTGATCAGTGACAGAGTTGAAGTTGCACACATGAATCACTCATGGCAAGTTTATTTATATTGTACATGTGCATTTCAGAAAAAGAGAATTCAAAGAGACAGAAAAAGATTTAAAGAGCCACAGAGCAATATTAAAACGACCACTAAAACCCACTAATATAAACATAAACACTCTCAAAAACCAATTTTCTTTCTCTTGTTTGCCATTAGTGAGCCTTATGAGCCAATGAGCCTTATTTTAATAAGCACCGTGACCAGTATTTACTGTAGATCTGGCTCTTGTTTTAGTTAAAGATGTATAATTGGCTCTGAAGTGGCCACTTACAGAAAGCATTACAGTTTTGTTGAGTGTGTGTTTCTTTATGTTTTTGCTCAGCGTTTTGCCAAGTGACTCTCTGACCAAGAGCTTAAACTAAGTCAAGTTTTGTGAGGTTGCCTTGACCAGTAAAAACAAGCTCATTTGTAACCTCTCTTGGTTTATTACGACCCACCCTTTGTTGCCTGTCCTCATCCAACATCTGTCCCCAGGCACTGCTGATTAATACTGTATTCTGGAGAAGTCACTTACAGCAGAAAAGTGATGTCAATATGTGCGAGAGAGGGAAAATTCTGTGTGTGTGCATGCATTATCTCATACTCCCTTTAAAAAAAAAAAAAATCGGCACAAGCTCGGTGATGCCGTACTGAACTCACGTTTTAACAACACATGCTTGTAGATTTTGATTTACAATGTCGATTTCAAACGCCACGTCCGAGCACAAACACATATCTTGCAGCCATAACCACATCAGAGAAGCTGCAGTTTACGATACTTGTAATTGGCAGATCCTTAAAGTTTGTATTCTCTATAAACATAATGTTCTTATCAAGTTAGAAGGCACACAAAAAGCGTCATAAGGTTCTTCTCCTACAATTGTGCCCACTTAATATAATCACCACTATTGGCTTACACCTCAAGAGAACTCACACCACCAAGTCTGCTTTGACTGTGTGCACAGCTTAAGTGCGTGTGAGATGATGGAGAGCAGAAGTATTGAATCTGGGAAGGTGGAGGTTGTTAAAATGAAAGTATTTATGTAACTCTGTAAACTCTCAGGCTTTTTATTGGTCTGCTTTAAAAAATAAGACTAATATGGAAAAAGAAGTTTGTTTGAGGGTTGTAGATTTTATTTTCTGAGTTGATTTATCCTCAGTTTTTGTGATATGTTGTATTTGTGCATACTTGCATGGAAACAAGCATGTGAACTCAATTTAATGTCGTTAGAGGCTTTTTTGTCATTAAGATCTACGGTATAATGGCCAAAAGTTGTTTTATCTATAAATACTTCAAATGTGTTAAACCTTTTTTTCTCCATGTTTGATTTTTTTGCCTTCTCAAAATCAAGTATAACAGAAAATGCTTAATTGCTAAATAGATCCATGATTTCTTCTATCTCCTCAGTGAGGCGCCAGAACATGAAAGTCCGCATCAATGCCACAGGAGACACCATTGTGATGAAGTTTTTGCGTCCCAACGCTGACACCAAGCTTGAGGGCTACATCCTGGGCTACGGCAGCAGCATGTTCTCCAAACAGTTCATTCAACTTCCAGAGAACGGACAACCTTATGAGACTGAGTTTGGTAAGAAAGACTGGTAAAGTTAAATGTAGAGACTGTTACGATAGACATCTGAATTGTATTTTGATAATTGTAGTCATCGCTGGAAGAGATTAGTAAGTCTGTGGAGGCTGAGAGGACTGATTTGTGGCTCTTTCTTTTTAGATGCTGAGCCCAAGTACCTTATAGCTGTTCAACCCATCCCAACCAACGAAGTAAAAAAGCATTGCACAGGTATGTATGCCTAAAAGTAATAATCAGTTTCAGACATGACATATGAGCAAATGGTGAGTTAAACTTTTAAAACATTTGTTTTCAGGTAGAGTGGAACTGCAGAAGCCACTACACTTGGTCATTGGGTCGGTGACTCCCACCTCGGTTCTCCTGTCCTGGGGGACGCTGCTGAAAACCCCTTATGAAGGCAATATCATGAATGACTGTCTTGAGGATGGGTAAGCTGAGACATTCATCCTTTCAAAAACTTGGTTGACATGGCACAGAGCAGGTGTTTACGAAGTCTGAGCCTGTGGGCCCCGCTCAGGAAAAAAGTGGGACAACTTTTAAAACAGACAGACCAAGTGTTAGTGACTTATGTAGCTTTTTGTGCATGTTAAAGGTCTGCAAACATATAAAGCCCAAAGCTCACTTTAAAATGATTTATTCCCCCACAGAAAACATTGCTACTTAAGTATCTGAAACACCTTGATTGAAGTCTCTCAAACAAAGATTGTTCAGTTTTCTTACTGTTTGCTATAATTTCCTCAATGGAGCCACTCCTGCTAGGGCTATATCCACATACTCACAGATCTGGAGTCCCAGTTCGTAACCAACTCAGCAATGAGAGCAGACTGGGCTTTTCAGGAGGGAGCCTTATTAAAGAAACAGGAGCTAAAACGGAATATTTCAGACAGAGGGTGAGAGGAGGTGCTGCAGTAATGTACAGTATATCAAAAATATATTCTAGGAACATATTCTAGTAGACCCAAAAAATAAAATTATAAACCTGTACATGTGCATAATATAGGCTCTTCAGTATTGATCAAGCAACCTCACCAAAAGCACTGTAACGGTCTCCATGAGCTGTATGGTGCTGCTGCTACAGCTGAACTGGTGTTAATAAGTAGCACAAAATACAGTAACTGACTTCATGTTAATGTCAGAACACTGGCATGCACTCGTCCCTTTGACCTCACTCTCTTTCTGCCTTTACACAAAACCCTCCAACAGTGAAACCTGTGCCACAGAGCAAAGACACAGAAACGGCTGGTACAGTAATGCACGTACCAACCTAATACATGGAGATTTCTTTTTCAGTCTTTTCATTTCATGTACCCTGGCTGTACAGCAGTTATGGTAAGCAGAGAAACAGATGGTTGGAATAGGACTTTCTCTCGCATACACACAGATACTCTGGTATAAGTGCATAAACAGCAAATGACTCCCTGAAGTCTCTCAGGTTACTTAGTGGTGGATCCAGGACAGCCTGTGCACACAGGTGTTTAGGAGAGAGTCCACCCACACAACAAACGTGACTCGGATTCCACTTGGAAAAATGACCACAAACAAACAAACAAACAAACAAACAAAAAAAAACCTGCACTGTCATTTGGAACAAATCTTTCCTTTGGTTTCATTTAATTTTCATATGTGTGCTTTGAATGAAGAGTAGAAGCAGATATTCATTAGTCCTTTGGTGGGAAGAAGAGGAGAGTGCAGTTCATACAACAACAATTTAACTAAACTGGAATGTTTGTCATTTTAAGACATATTTGCAATGAATTGTCAAAGGGTTTGCCTTTTGAGTCCTTTTCAAAAGATGATGTCTGGTGTCTGCATGTAGCCAAAATAACAATCCCTTTTCATAATCACATTAAAGAGCAGAGGTGGTGGCCGCCGTATAGCTCACTGAGTTAAGGCGTTACCATGTGGGCGCAGGTCGCCAGCAGCGGTCGTGAGTTCGAATCCGGCTCAACACCCTTTGCTGCATGTCTCTCTCCTCTATATCCCCTTTCACCCTGTCTCTCTGTATCATTAAAATGGGAAAAACTCCCCCAAAAAATAATACTTAAAAAAAAAAAAGCAGAGGTGGTTCTTCAGATACAAAAAGAATCAAATTGTTGCCTATGCGAAAGGTGACTTGCCACTTTTTCAGTTAATTGAGTTTGTTTGAATATTGACAACATTGTTAGAAGCACTTTGCAGTACTGAAAAAGACGAAACAGCAGCAGTTTCACTTTGACATTAAAGTATGAACGTCCCAGAAAATGCACTGAAACTCGAAGAGTCTGAACTGTTGAACCCTTGGATCCTGAGCAAGCCATTAAGTCAATAACAGCAGATCCAGATGCTTTTTTACTTTTCGCACTTCTGGTTATCCTTTCACATGTGATTCTTTATAGAAACAGGGTTAACTGTTGATGTTCTGTTCTGCTCTGTCTTGGGTTCAGACACTACACAGTGCGTTATCGTGAGAGGAACAGGAAGTGGAACTACCAGACCTGCCCGACAAGCGATACGGTCATTGACAATCTGAAGCCAAATACAGTCTATGAGTTTGGTGTCCAGCCTAACTCTAAGGATGGCACTGGAATATGGAGCAAGCCGGTCATTCACAACATAAGCACAGCAGGCGTAGAGGGTATGTTTGATTCATTTGTGTGACCACTTGCTGCTATCAGGATTGGTAATGCAACACCAGTGGTCTGAGGATGTTAAAACCTGTCCAGGATTTCAGTTTCTTTTTCTTGTTCTTCCTATACATCTCTGGCACAATATAAAGTATACAGCTCTGAGGAAGTGAAGAATTAGAGGATCTCATTTAGAAGGACAATTACTTAATGTGTGTGCTTCTGTTCTGCAGAATAAACCTAAATCAAGTGCTTCAATTTGGTATTTAGCCATTTCACCCTCTAAATGAAATTACATTAGTGAGCAAAAAGACCTTGCTGCTTGAAAACGTCCAGCACAAAAACTGAAGTCTCTGGTTATCTGTGGACAAAGTAATTTTATGTATTATGTTTTATTAATTATGGTTTTATTATGTTGTGGAACCATGGCGACATTATGTGCATATGTAGTTTCACAAAAACCCTTAAATACTGAGAAGTGTGTCTGAATCAAAACCATCTTATGGTTTACTGCTATTAAGGCATTCCTGAGGAGCCCTCACCCAGTCATCTAAGAGATGAAGCACATCTTGAACAAAGCATGTTTGAAATGTGGTAATATTTAGTTCCTTCGCTTTGTATTAGTTCCACTGCTCATTTCCTTGCTTTTCTTCTCTTGTGTTTCTAGAAAAGGCCATCAGGAAAATCTTTAAACGTCCCATCAGCCCTGTGGTATGTAATGGATACACACAATTTCTTATCAAAGCAAAACCATAAGATTTATAGATTTTGTTATATTCTCCTTTTATTGTATCAGTATGTGGATATGGGTGCCAATAGAGGTATATGCTAAATAAAAGGAGTGTAATAAACAAGTATGAGTTGTCAGGCTGCACAGGTACACCTCCTTTCCTCATAAAACAACAAAAATTGAGAACTGGGTGTGTTTTTGGAACTGGCAATCTGCTATAGAGTCTTCGTTGTACACTTTGGTGCGCTTATGCTATTCTCAGGGTTGTTTGCCTCATTAATTTTCCATCCAACTGCTGAATGGAAACGGCATCAGTGCAGCCAGGACTGGCCTAGCCAAAGAGAGCAGTCTGCAGCTAGCTAACTTTTGGAGTGGAATAAAATATTGAAAAAAGGGAGATGAGTTGGAAGGACAAAGGAAGAGGGAACAGTGTTGAAATGAGCTGAGAGAAGAAAGGTGGCACTGATTTTTTGACAGTACAGGGCTGCTCTTTCAGGGCTGCCCCTGAAACCGACCTCATAAAACATCACAGCTGTTGAGATTTAGCTGTAAGATTTGCCCTTCCACAGGGAAACTTTGAATAACAAGCTTTTCAGCAGAGACTTTACCAATTTGACATGGTGTACAGAGCCTATGAGTTATGCAACACAGAGAAAGAGGCAGAGAAAGCGATTGCTCTGAGGGCAAATGCTGACACTGTTGATGATTACACAGACTAATATCTTCTCCTTGTCTTTTTTTCTTTCACCCTTCAGAAACCCTTAACAACAGGTCCCCACTCCTTCCCTTTTTCACCTCACCATGGTAAGCCCAAGAGACACGCTGCTTTTGATCTAACCTGCTGAACCCTATTTAATACAGAAGCAGAAGTTTTGTAATGTATCATCATTTATTGCTGCTCAGAAATGTCTGTTGCAGTCCTTTTCACTGACCCCTGCTTTAAGACTCTGCACTGGAAATAATTTTAACTACAGATTTGATTTATTGTGTTGCAGGACCTCATCATATCCAATCTCACTTTTTTTAATTCCAAGTTTTTGTTTTTCTGGTTTATTGCAGAAACCAAACGCAGTAAATCTGTTTTCAGTCTGTGTGTCCGTGTCAGGCTTTGCACAGAGTATTATGTTTACACACTATAACTGTATGAGGACATATTAATATGCAGTTCTGTGCGAAACCTCAAAATATGAAGAGAGGATGCTTTCAAAAACTATAATATAAGATAAGTTGTATTTATCAAATAACTTTATACAATGTGCAGTTTTCAACAGTACTTTGCAGGTAGGCTGTTCCAAGCATCTTGGAGAATTTGCCACAGTTCTTCTGTGATTCTTCACCTTTTAAAGCAGCTATAGTCAATATTTGTTATTTTAACAATACCTCAAAAGACTGTGTAATGTGATAAAGGTTGGTCCTATTGATGAACCCACAGCCCTTGTCACCCAACTCTGCATTTCCCTTCAGCTCTGTGGATATAATCTCTACCAGCTCAATGTGGACTTGCAGCTTAAAGTATTGATATTTCCCAAAACTCAGAGCTAAAATGAGAATGGACATTGATATGTCAAAGGGGTAATATGTTAACAAGGTATTTACTACTTGTTTCTGGTGCCCAAAATCAGTTAATACATGTTTAAGATGCTTGTAGTTTTCAAATCTTAACCTAACTTTACCTTAGATGCCACATTTAGATATTGTTGAATTACATGAATAATAGACACATTTTACTCAAAATCGTGATGATGAACTCAATAAACAGAAGTAATGTGTTCCTCCAATACACACTTGTTGTGCAGGAACATAGTTGCTTCAAATAACTCTTTCTTTTTTTTCAGGACTCTGAAGGCATCATAAGTTTTGACTCCTTGACTTTAATCTCTTCTTTGTCCTTGTCAGTTCTCCATAACAGGACCCGGGGCAGACAGCCCCTCTCCAGGAACATAGCACACCAAACAACTCTTGGTAATGACCTTTCTGACGTAAAACTGAGTTCAGAGTTCAGAAGGAACTCTGAACCTCATGTCTGACCATTGTACCTGACTTCTCTATCACTATCCTGCAAGAAGACTCATTGTTTACATACATCATTGAATTGTATACTTTCTACAGGACTTACAGTAATAACTTTTATCTCAGGTCTACTAACCTAAACTATATTTCTCAGCTCCAACCACAACTACTAGACAGGCATCTCTGTCGACCCCTGGACCCACACTTCCTGTGGTCAACAAACAGCCGATTGGTAAACAGCAAATCTTTTTGGAAAAGCTTCATGGCTCTCATTGCGGCTGTGCGTAATGATAGATTTGGCGGACTGTAATTGAGAGGCTGTAAATGCTTTACAGTGTCCTTTTTTAATAGCTGCATGGGCAAGAGTGGCATGCTCTGAGTGAGTACAGTAGCTAGACCCTCCATGTGGATCCCAGTTGATGCTGCCAGCTGTTTACGTTGTAATGCTGGTAAGGTAGGTGACCTTAGCTGCATGGCATTTTAGCAAAACAACAAAGCTTGTAGGAATACTTGATATTCTCAAAGTTATGTTGTTTTTCAGTTATAATTAATTAGGATGGATCTGCAGGACATTACCTAGTTCTGTTGCAGGTTGTCCTGATGCATGTGTGAACTGATCTGCTTCCTTGTGAGCTGGGTTCTGCTTAGTGTTTTCTCCAGGGGGTTTAGGGTGTGGAATCTGTAAAGCATCCTGAGACAAATCCACTTAATATTGGCACTGTATAAATGACAATAAATTAAACTGAAAAGTTAGGACTTAAATCAAAAATTATTTTGGCAACCCTGCCAATCAAAAGTACTGTAGAGAATTAGTCCCCAAGAAAGCAATGGCTTTTAGCAAGCACTGAGAATGTCAGGAGGTGCTTTTTATTCAAACAATGTATTGCAGCTGAAATCATACCTCTTAAGTCATATCTCAATCATACTTACTGTATTTCTTAATTTTTCTCTGTTGCTCATTTTTTGCCATTTATAACTAATTTTGTATTTCAGGATTTGCAATATAATCATTTTTAATACTATTTTTGCTGATTACAAATCTGAGGCTTTTGCTTTCAATGCAGTACAGTTGATTGTACGAAATCTGCTTGACAAGACTGCATGAACAGACGTTTCTCTCTCTCCAACAGGTACTTCAGCAGAATCTATTTTATCTCCTTTTCTTCTACCTGAACTACACTGTGCCCAATCTCTCACATGTATCCCTTGAAAGAAACAGTTTGGCCAAATGCAAGACTTCATAAATCCCTGTTTATAATTGGATGGTCCATAATTCAGTTAAAATTTGCCAACAAACCCCCTAAACGGGCATTTTAGACATTACATGACCATGAAGTTGACTGATATCCGATGTTATCCACTGATTGCTTTCCTACTGTTTTCTTTTCTCGCTTCTTTTCTGACTTCCTCTCTCTCTCGTCTTTGCTTCTCTCTCAGAGGTGAACATCTGATCAGATTGAACTGCCAATTTAGAATGGTACATCAAAATCCCACAGCAGACGATCAATCAGCAACTATTAAACCCTCATGTGCCAAAGTCTCCTAAAGGCACAGCCAATGGATTTGGATGGCTGTCATTCACAGGCATCCTGGCCATAGAAGCTGAGTCTGTCAGTAGTAACACGGTTGTTACATTGCAAATACCTCCATATGGTCTGTCTGCCTTTGAAACTGGACCTGCTCTATCAGTCTAATGCCAGGTAGAAGTTATTGCGTAGCCTGGGCTTCAGTCTCACATTTGCTCTTGCAGTTTTCAGGCCAGTAGCTGTTGGCATTTAGACAATTCTAAATTTCTGCTGTTCGCTGAATGTCTTGCTTTGATCATTTTCTGGATCATAAAAAAACGTTTTGCTTTGTTGCATTTAGTAAGTCAAACTTTCCTACAGATGATTATATTTAAAATTATATTTTACAGTACAGGATTGTGGCTTCATGGCCATGTTTTCTTTCTCTCACACAACCCAGGAGGAGGAGACCTCTACAGATCTGTCCTGCCTCCTTTCCCGGAGGCCCCATTAGCTCCCAAGATCCATTCTCCAGTACACATTACTGCCACCATGGCATCTGTGCCAGTACCCAATGCAAATGTGGACAAACAGGGAAGGCACCCACAACAAAAGCCTGTGTCCCAACCTCATGCACCGTCTCCACCAAAGTCCAGGCTCCAACCATATTATCGACCACCACCACAGACAAAACCCCGACCCCAACAACCCCAAGTGAAGCCCCACGTTAAGGCTCAATTTGTGCCAAAACCCCATAGCCAAACTGAACCACAACTCCAAACAACATCCCAGCCCATACCCCAGACCCAGTCACAACTCTACACAACATCCCAGCCCAAGCTCCAGACCCAAACACAGCCCCAAGCAACACCCCAGCCCATACCCCAGACCCAGCCACAACCCTACACAACATCCCAGCCCAAGCTCCAGACCCAACCACAACCCCAAGCAACACCACAGCCCATACCCCAGACCCAGTCACAACTCTACACAACATCCCAGCCCAAGCTCCAGACCCAACCACAGCCCCAAGCAACACCACAGCCCATACCCCAGACCCAGCCACAACCCTACACAACATCCCAGCCCAAGCTCCAGACCCAACCACAACCCCAAGCAACATCCCAGTCTAAACTGCAGACGCACCCTCTGTTACAATCTCAGCCAAAGTCACATCCTCAATCAAATCATCAAACCACACAACAGTTCCAGTTTAAATCACAACCTCAACCAACATTTAAGACCAAACTACAGGCCCAGCCTCAAACACAACCGCAGCTAAAGCCCCAGCCTCAGCCATGGGTTCAACTAGCTGCCCAGCCCACACCTGTGGCACATCCTCGAATCAATCCGCCAACACGTCAGCACATACCTCATACCCAAGAAAAACTGCCAAATTCTAATATTCAACCTCGACCACAGACTCAGTCTCCAATTCTGTCACAGACTCAAACACAACCTCAACCAAAGACACCCCACCTTCAGTTAAGCACCAAGCAGCAGTCTTCAGCCAGACAAACACCTAAACCAAGGATAATTCTTGCCCAACCCAAGCCCACAGCACAACTTCAGTCCAAGCCTATGCCCCAACCCCGACGTCAAACAAAACAGCAGCAAAAACCTCCACAAAGGCCCAGAATTAGGAACAAACCACAACCTAGGCCAAAGATTAAGACACAGACCCGACCTGTACCATCTCAACCCATGTCCAACTCACGACTTACACCAAAGGCCCATTCCCAACCTCTGCCGAAGCCACATACTAGGCCCCAGCCACTCCCTCAGCCTGGGCTTCACTTGCAGCCTCAGACCAGGACCCACTCTGATCCCACCAAGGTTACCTCAAGGCAGGCAGTCCCTACGGGTAAAGACCCTACTTTTTGCCATCAGCAATCCACAATTAAGCATTAAGACCTTATCCTTAATTACATTTTAAAGGGGGCATATATATTTAAACTTGAGATGTGTTTAAATTGAGTTTTTAATGTAAATCTCTGCCAAAACTAAACACATATTGGCAGACTTTTGTTTTTTGACAGTGAGTTGTTATTGAGTTGTCTCAAACCTAAGAAGAGATCTGCATTGTTTACTTGTTAGAGTTAACTCTATATGGATATGATGACAATAAATGCTTTTTGGGCTTTGACAATTAAGAGTAGGGTATGCCGCCTTTAAAAGTTAAAACTATATTCATATACATATTATCTCAGATAAATAGTGAGTTTTCTTTCATACAGCTCCTAGTCCACCAGAAGAGGGCAAGCCTCTACCAAGACCTGCCCTGGCTACAGAGAAAGCTGGTAGTTACAATCATTGTAAACACCATGACAAGTTTGTCCCATTACCATCTCTGCTCTGTCGTCAAGCCACGTGGAACACAGTGCTTTCAGTTGTATTTCAAACCATTGGATGATGTCACTGCTTCTCCATCTCCATCCTACCACCCTACAAACTCCACCCCATCGTTGTCCCTGTCTCCATGTGTGCCTCCATTTTTCAGCGCAGCACACTCACCTCACCCCTGCCCATTCACAACCACAGCAGTCTGGCTAGCTTCAGTTCTCATTTATGCCTCTCTGTCATTTCATCCATTGTCCTGTCCTCTCCTCTACATTCCTTTTCACTGATGTGCTTTATCATTTATTCCATCTAGGTAAAGCTTTCAAGCTCAGACGTGGATCTTCCTTAACTGCCAATTGCTTTTCTGCTCATCTAGGTACTGGCATCCCCAGATCATCCGTTGCTGAAGTCCCTCGTTCTCCCATTAGCTCATCAGTTCCTACAGCAGGAAGAAACACCACCGTGTCTCGCACCCGGGTTCCTCCTCATTCCACTAATCATGGTGTCAGACCATTCTCTCCATCCAAGACAGTCACCTCTCACAGCTCCAGCACACCTGGTGGTAATGGAGTACTCACTTCCCCTCCACTTATTCTCCTTTCCCAAACAGCAACCTCAGGTTATCCTCTTCCATTAGTGAACTCTTGCACACTCTTGTCTGCAGCCGTCCATCTACAACTACAGAGGAAGACAAATAAACCTCTTGATTTGACTTCTCGATCTCTGTTGGATGTGGACATTAGACATTTAATTGCTTATGCCTTTCTTCCTCCCTTGCTCTCTTCTGCTTCACCTACTCTTACAGTACATATGTTCTCCATGCTCTGCCACATGTGCTCGGTGTGTATTTCACACCTTTACCAAGAGCAGCAGTGGCGTCTCTGGAGTCAGGATCGTTAATATGATTTACGGTTCCTCGTGTTGGCCAGGTGGGAAGTCTGGCTAAAGCAAGGGCCAGGATACACCACATTTTACACCAGCCATGCCAAGCCAAGCACTGTGCAGAGAGTACAGCTGCCACAGCCTCTTTCTTTCTCTCTCTTTCAAACACACACACCCTCCCACTCTCCGAAGAGTTATACAGGAGAGAGGGGTAAAAGTCAAAATACCAGAGTGATATGTATTAAAGTCACTGCACTCACTTTGTATATCCAGAACATCTGTAAAATCACTTTAAAAACACAAACATGTCTCCACCTTTATTGTCACTGACACTGGACAGTAAGAAAATGCATAGTAAGAAAGACAAAAAGCATTTTTTAACTTTCTGACGTTCTTCTTATTTGGTATTAGTATGTTTGTCACAGTGACATAAAACGTTTTATAACAGACCTTTCTCTCCCTCCAACAGCCAGTGGGGCGCATCATAGGGGCAATGCTCTTCCTAAACCTGTGGTGTGGTCCAAAGAGGAATCTGGTAAAGATAAACCAAGATAATCACCTTTCAGTGTTCCTCACTCACTAACCTAAGAGGCACTGTTATGTACCGTCCTACACAGTCACACTGATTTGTGCTTTTGTCACAGTCCTCTCATGCTGTGTAATCTGTCTGTCAGTGTGACACTTGTGTCTGGTTATGATCTGTGTTGTCTGATACGTATAGTCCCAGTAGCTTATACTGACTGAGACTGAAGCCATATATAATTATAATTTTGGCAAGCACCTGTCCTCTCCACATTATTTAGTCTACAGCACATATGGACCTGTAATCAGCTGGTTTGAATTAGTTTGAGAATAGTTTAGTGTTTAGGTGAATGTGGTTTGCCCATTTTATTTTATTTTTTGGGTCAATCACATGTTTCCATTCTGCCAGGCAGGCTCAGTTAATTAGAGTAATTGAATCCATCTCAAGTAGTAATGCAAACCACGTCTGGACCACATGTATTAATGGTGACGCTCTGCTCACTCCTTGTTGTTCGGAGTTGTGAAGAGAGATTGTGCTTCAGTCCCATGTCACAGCTGGTGTGTGTTATTTCTGGAAACTTGGACAGTTTCAGAGGTCTTCAAGGAGTCGCAAGGCTCTCTGGAAGCAACTCTACAGAAAAGAATGGTGCTTTTGCCTGCCACCCTGCACATCCAAGCACAAAGCTCCCAGTGACTATATCTTTTTACAAAGACGTCAGCTTCACATAGAGTTCACTTTCCTGTCCCTGTGAAGCAAATGACTTGCAACTAAATGTTATTACTTCTCATGCCAAAAAGCATTACGTGAGTTTGTATTGTACACAAAACCTGGTACGGAGTGTGCCTTTGCAGAAATTGAGAATTAGAGCGTGTTTTATGGAATCAGTTTCATGCTGGCATATAAACTTGAATCCGTTTCAAAGCAAGCTATGGGATGCAGGTGTCCATCCATGAATCCCATCCATGAAATCTGAGTGTGTGTTGCAAAAGCATCAACTGCAGTATTGTGAGACGCTGTATTTCAGTGGGAATATTTGTCAGGACTGACCATAAATCTCTGTGTTTTGGTTGCGTACATTTTCACATTCTCGCCTTCAAGATGAAGCTATCTGACAGAAACCAACACTCACACCACCGCTGCTGTTTTAAATCACAGATCTGAGTCTGAGGCCTTTGGCACATCAGAAGCTCAGCCTGCTCTGTGAGGGAGTTTATTGTGAGAGCAAACCAAACACACCTGCTGTAGAAACTACAGAGCAGCTCTCATCATATCATATACTTCGTAGGCATACTGTTGACACAGGGATTAGTGACATCACATCTTATCATATTACATCTCGATGGCTCTGTTCTCATTTCTTGCCCAGTTAACCATGACATCACTCGTCTGAGCTGTCAGTTGTTCATACTTCATCCCCCTGTGGTTTATGTTTGTATGTCTGATGACTGGCATTTAAATTACTGTATCACCACATTGTGCGACTTACATATGAGCATATGTTTGCCATTAGCCATCAGTTAAACCATACGCGTGCCAGAGCGCTCCTCGATTGTATTCTTAGGGTTAATCAGTAAGACTTGTTGGCAGATGTTGTTTCAGTTTGTCTTGATATCCTAAACTCTCTCCTTTTGGTAGTAAATGCCAGAGATCTCTGAGGTGAGCTCTGGAGAGGAGGAAACAAGAGAAATGTGTTTTGGCCTCCACACATGGACGATTACTGTATTATGTCGACAGAATGACCATTAATGAATCTTTAAGATAAGAAATGACAAATGGCAAGAGGAGTGGATGCTCTGGAAATGAATCCTACTTCTTAAATGGTGTTTTCTCCCAAAAAAAAGAACTCCGATATGAAATGTGTAAAGAAAATTTCCTGTGTTATGTCTCCCCGAGCTTCTCCACCTCTTCTAAGATATCACAACGCTTATTATCGGATTATTTTGTTTGTTTAACAACATTAAATCATGGCAGAACCCTCATGTTAAGAAATTTGACCGTTTGTTGCTGAGGTGTTTTTATGACAAAACCTTGCACTTCATTGTGATTACTTATCCAGTACACTAAATCCAGTTAATTCCTTGTGTTCATTTAAGCAGTCACAGTGAAAATAATGTGGTCTCCATTTCATAGCTTGGTTGGCTGTTGTTTTATTGTATTTTATGTGGTGCAGGGATTCTGCAGAACATTTGTTGTTCAAACGGCATGAGATCCAAAACAATTTTTTTCATAGAAGGGAGTCAATCTCACACAAAGGCACATTTCACATGCAATCTGGCTGCTTTATTGTTGCTTTTATTATGCCTGTGTTTGTACACTAGACTGTTTCTGCCCTGCTAAATCACTCCCTGTTTTTCAATCCTTAAACTTGACATTCTTTCATCCTTATTGCACTATTAAATTAATCATCAACACTTGTTTTCAGTATTGTATCTCTTTTCCAGTGCCGACCACCTATTTCAGTTGTGATTTTAATCTAAACAGACTCTTGTTTCCCACGATTCCCAGCAGGTCTGGGTGTCCCTGTTCCTGGCAAAAAGAGAACCAACCTGGTGGGGAAACCTAGTGACCATGGTGAGGCCAACAGTGATCGATGTACAGACCACTGAACAGTACTGGACCTTATCCTGTGTACTGTACTGTATTTACAGACAGACCGATGTTTTAAGCCAGTGGTTGTCAAACTTTTTCTTTATGACGCTCCTTTACATTCTCCCATCCTTTTTAAGAAAACGTATAAAATGTAAGTTTAAGGGATACTTTGACACTTTAGGAAATTAACTCTTAACCTTCTTGTTGTTACTTAGTGCAAAGATTGAAAACAGGTGGAAACAGCTACATGCATTCTGACTGTTCATAGGTAGTGAAGGGAGCCAACAAGCAGCAGACACTTCAGGGAGTCACTGCACCTGACCATGAAATAGACTTACAACACCCCGAGTACAACAGCAACCTGTCATTTTTACACTTTGTTTTTCATACAGATATACCAGGCAAGCTGTTTCCAGTCTTTATGCTAAGCTAACTGGCTACTGACTGTAGCCTCATATTTTCTGTACAAATATGAGTGATATCAATCTTTCCATCCAACTCTCAGAAAGAACATGAACAAGGGTATTCCCAAAGATACCAAACTATTCCTTTAAACTTTCTCCAAACTGCCAGAGTTTGGAGACACCGAGGTCCATAAGCTTGTCTGCTTCAGTGATACATGTTGCTTTCCTTTTCTTCCCTGTTGAGAATTTGTCCATCCTGTATTTTACATGTTGTTTTGTTATCTGAATGATGATTGCTAAACTCAATCTTGATAGCTTTGCGAGCATGAAAGCACTCTTATTTATTAGTCCCACATGCATCCATCTTGAATTCAACTTAAGATTTGATCCACATTTTTTTCCACAGGGTCAACTAAGCCTCGGCTGCAATGCATTTACGTACCTCACAGTTTGAGACCTGCCTTCTTAAACTGTATTCTGCAAATAACAAACGTCTCTCAAAATAGCTTGCAAAGGAATGTGCAGTGTTTACCAATGCACAAAACAGCATTAAGCCTAACAACAGCTCATTTCAGCTTCGTGTTGCTACAAGTGCTTTTCTGGACTTTGCTGTGTTTTTTCACTCATCGCTTTCACCTAAGTGTGCTTGTGTGCACACAGCAAGTGTGTGTGAGTGCATCTGGGCATCCTCGTGCTCTTTAAAGGGGATAGAGGGCTGCCAGAAACATCTGCTGAGACCAAGAGATATTACTCATCAAGCAATCTGATCTTTCTGCAGCCAGGAAAAGGCCACTGAGTTGCTCAGTAAGGATGGCCAGAGCAGATGGATCACAACTGTGTATGACTGTGAGTCAGATGATGAGGGAGAAGAGCTGATCTCTCCTCCTCCTGCTCTCTATCCTCAGATAAACCCATGGACCTGAAACAAGGAGACAAGGAGTCCATCTTGAAGCCATTCCCTCTGGTCACAGCCAAACCCAAACAAGAGCGCAGACAGCAGACGACCACCTCGGCCCCGGCAGTAAACAGTAATGAGCAATACAACTTTTTTCTTAATGTTTCTTATGACAAACATTATGAGTTATATTATGGTCTAAATACATACTTGGATGCAAAAGTACCTCCATGAAAGTAAGAGCATATGGGTTTGACAGAGCTTTACAGTCATTACATGCACGTGATAGTAATAATGATATGTTGGTGATACAGTTTGCTGGTGCGTGTAGTAGTAAGAAAAGGAAAAAAAGCAGAAAAATTTGAGTAATACGAGGCAGACAAAGAGTCTGAATGCAGGCCAGAGCAGGTGCTGGGCTGGCTGGTTGTTGACCCTGGGCCAGCACTGTAAAAATGAGGACAGAGAGAGCTGCCAGGGACTGCTGGCACATCAAACTAACCAAAACTCCTTCTCTGTTGTTTCCTTTTCAGGCAGCCGTTTTGACATAAACGAAAACTCCTCTATATTCAGGCCCTTGCCGGCATCAGACGTAGACATCATGGGCAAGAAGCGCTTCGTAGGTAAGACTTAAGTTCAACATTTAAACCCTTTTTCCTCACTGGATAATCAACTCAAAAGCAGCATCAGTCGGCAATTTACAGCTGTGTAAGTAAACACAATATGTAAAAACTTTAGAATGAATAACTCCAGTTCTTACCTGTCTACAGCTCCCCATGTAATCTACAAGACGGATAAGAAGCCAGATGAGCCGTGCTCCATCACCTCCTCCCTCGCTTACTTCCCCGATGAGGAAGGCGGCGATCAGAATGTGACTGGTCCTCCCCGCATACCGCCGTCCAATGTCACCGTGGTCACTGTGGAAGGCTGCCCGTCCTTCGTCATTCTGGACTGGCAGAAATCAGATAATGAAACTAGAGGTACAGTGTGTGCAAATATAATGCTAATATTGAGGTCAATGAGCCTCGGCCCGAATTGAGTGCTCGGACTCCAGTACACTTGCTCGCAAATCTAGTTTTGTTTAGGTTTTGAAATGGAGTGCTTCTATAAACAGATAATCTCTTGGAAAAAATGTAGAAAAATTAAAACTTTTTTAATAACTTTATTTGTATTGCACAGTTCCTAAAACTAGTGCAGCTCAGAGTGCTTTACATCAACACAAGTAAGAGGAAAAACAAAATGTAAAAATGATAAATATAAGACAATAAAATACAAAAGTCCATAAAAGTAGTAAATAGGTCTGCATAAGAAAATTTCATAAAACTACATAACTACATAAAGACAAACCTATGAAGATCATATTTAATGTTTTTAGAGGCAATGACACAGACTGAGTTCTTCTCTGGGGAGCATTTAAGAAACCAGAGGTAGAGGATCTTAGGGAGCTGGAAGAGGCATACGTAACTTACATGTCGCATGAATAACATTAAGAGGTTCTAAAAATAATAATAACTAAAATAATGAGGTGTCTTAAAAGCCTTTAAAACTGTGATAAAGTGCTCTCTACATTTATGAAGATCATGGAGAGATTGAAAATCATGCTTTATTAATAGTTTCAGTTATATATTTATATTATATTTATACCTAGCTTGTATGTAATGGTTGATGGTGATTTATTAATGCTTTATAGATGAAGAATAAACAACTCAGTTGTCAGCTTCTTGGTATCCTTAACTGGTCATAATAAAGGAAAAACCAAGCTAAAACTAAAAACTTGGGGGCATTGGTGGCCTTGTGGTTTGTGAAGCGAACTTGTAACCGGTGGGTCGCCAGTTCGAGTCCCCAGACTGGCAAGAGGTTGAGGTGGGAAAGTGAGAGCGACCGCTTGTCCCAGTCACCACCACTGTGGGCCCTTGAGCAAGGCCCTTAACCCCTGACTGCTCCCCGGGCGCTGCACCGCGGCAGCTCACTGCTCCTAGTATGTATAGTTAAGGTTAACTTTGAATAGGATGAATGCAGAGAAGGAAGGAACCCAAGGGGATCAATAAAGGTTAGGTTAGATTAGATTAGATTAGAAATGAGGGGGTCTACAACACCACTTACCAGGTACTTACAATGCAGTCTTGAGATCCCTCCCCAGACACCTTTAACACTCTTATGACCTCTGTCAGTTGACTATGATAGTTGACGATGATAACTTAGTGTATTTTTAAATGTGACCCAATTAACAACGTAGCAGAATGTGACGAGGATGTATGGATTGCATTTTGTGTAATTTTCTTCATAACACACACATGCAGTGAAGTATAACATAATTATGGAACACAAAAGAGTACTAACAAAAAGTTATAATGACATAAAGACATGCGAGTCTTGGGTTGTTAACGGGCCATGAGTCATGTGATTTGGGGGTGAGATTAAATACTGTACCTGGAAGTCTCCACTAGTCAGTTTGAACTGAGGAAGCCTCTTGGATGAAGATGATGAAGGTCTTCAAGAACCAAACAGAAATCCAGCTTCCTTCCACCAGAGCACTTAGAATTACTACGATCTGGATGACTGAGAATCTACACACTACGACTAATCATTGGCACGCGTGTCACTTTCGAGACATTAAATGCTTTATTTAAACATTCAAAAAAATACATTTCACACGTTTATACAACAGCGCTGCAAAAACATCCTTATAATTGTACAATTTTGGTTTCACATGCAGGCTACGTGCACAAGGAAAAAGTGATGTCATCGTAAATGCTACAAAATATTTGCGCCGATCTCTACAAATAGATAAATCCTAAATGAAAAGTTACAATAATATCATACACAATAAAAAGAGCTTGTATCTATGCTGATGATGTGATTAGTTACACGTGATCTATGAATGATAAACCAAAAGCACGACGTACCAGGACCTTCAAAACATCCCCCCCAAAAAAGCCTACTACTATGTTTGCAATTACTGTGATTATTATGTTTTCATTCTAATCACCATCACATGCAAGGTAGATACAAAAAAACAGCCATGAAATAGAAATAAACAGATCAGGGTCAAACCCACACTGTCAAGTCATCAGGCTTTAGTTTAAAAAAGGGGGTCGGGGTTACATTCTCCTCAAATCCAGATCAGTTTGGAGCTGTTGAGCTAACAGGACGTGCGTTTTTATGCTTGATGTTGCTAAAAAGTCAGCTGTATAAAAATCCAGCACCCCTTTGTGTGTTTTTAAACCGTCGTGTGCTATTTAGCTGAAAGCCTGACATCGATCTCTTTGGGCGTGTCTGATTTGCCCTCCAGGATTTGCTGGATTTGGTTGAGCACCTCGTCGTGGAACACCATGTCGAGGTGGGCCAGTCCTCGGTACTCTGTTATGTGGACGGGATTATCCTGCTGCCCCACCCAGCGCTTACAAAGACTCATGCTCTGGCTGTCCACTGTGTCGTCCCCGTCGGCGTAAACAAAGTCCACCGGGTCTCCGTTGGGAAACTCCTCGTCGTAAATGTACGTCACTATGGTTGGGAGCCCAACGCCGTACATACACCAAACCTCCACGCCGGGCGGGTGGAGCGCACCGGTAAGGTTCTTCGTGTCCTCCCACATGTACCTGGAACCAAAATGAAGATGAGGGGTTTGGTACAGGAGCAAAGACTTTAAAGCATAATTGCTGTTTTTATATTAATAATTAAAATGGTAAATGGTCTGCACTTATATAGCGCCTTTTTGTACCTTAGCGGTACCCAAGGCGCTTTAAAATGTGTTTCGCATTCACCCATTCACACACCAATGGCGACAGACTTCCATGCAAGGCGCTATTCTGCCATTGGGAGCAACTTGGGGTTCAGTGTCTTGCCCAAGGACACTTCGGCATGTGGGGGGGACCGGGGATTGAACCGCCAACCTTGCCATCAGTGGACAACCCGCTCTACCACTTGAGCCACAGCCGGGGGTTAAGGGGTGATCAAAAAGTTCTGAGACTGTTTGTGGTTCGTGTTCAACATGTGCAAGCAGTAATGGTCATGAGTCAAAAGACTACACCGACAACATCCACACAACTGGCGGTGCACTATTGCCATTACTCTAACATTTAAACTCTGCAACTGGGATGATCCAACCGCCATGTGAAGGGTCATCACTGGTGATAATAGGGGATTTGTGGCTACAACCAACACAAGGAACAGCAGTTTTCACAGTGCAAGAACCTGCAGTGATCATAACTGGATCAGGTTCTTAGGCTTGTTTCAGACATCCCTCCCTGCAGCAACGCTTGCCAATTCCTCCTTGGGGTCCCAAGGCATTGAGAGATGAGATATGTAGTCCCTCCAGCAAGCTCTGGGTCTGCCAGGGGTTTCCTCCCAGTTGGATGTGCCCAAAGAACCTACAAAGTTGCCCAGGAGGTGTCTGAACCACTTCAACTGGCTCAGCTATTTCAAACTCCCCCAGATGCTTGTATCCACAACCCTATTCTTTAGATCGGAGCTTGTGACCATAAGTGGAACTTATCTCCAGTGGTAAATCAAGAGCTTTGCCTTCCGACCTCGCTGCCCTTTTACCACAATGGTCCGATGCAACGCCTACATTACTGCTGACGTTGCACCAAACCATCTGTCCACTCGCTAACAAGATCCCACCATACTTAATCTCTGCTTCGCTTGGGGCAGCAACTAACCCCTACCCTAGAGGGAGCAATCTACCAGCAGTAGACGACCATAGCCTTGGACTTGGAGGCGCTGACTTGTCCTGGCCACTTCGCACTCAACTGCAAACCATGAAATTGATTGATTCATCCCCCAGTGTTGGACGCAAGCATCTGAGGGATAACATTCGGCACAAACGACCAGAGCTATGGCACGATACCATGTAGACGTTCCAGTGTGCTGTCCGCCTCGTCACAATGTGGTGTTTACGGACAGGTTTGTTGACGACTCTCCACTCAGCCTACTCCCCAGATTTGTTCTTTGTGACTTCTTCCTCTTACCCACAATGAAATTCAAGTTTAAGGATTTTCGTTTTGACACAGTTTAGGAGATCCAGTGCTCATTGCAGATGGAGCTTACATTATGGCACTCCCAGGGAGCGTTACAAGCATTGCAGAAGTACTGGGAGTGCTGCATTGCTGCACAAGGCAACTCCTTTAATGGGTATGGATGCCAAGCTTGAATCAAGTACAGCTTTTAATTTTTATAAGAACAGTCTCAGGACTTTTTGATCGCACCTAAAGAGAATAAAGATCATTGAAGCCGCAAAGATTGAGATATGTTTTTTAAATTCTATTCTCCTATTATTGACTATATTACCAACAAAACAATTCAGTTTGGATTTGTAGTTGTAGCTCATGTAGCCTTACACAGAGGTGACAAGCTTAGTTCTGTAGTTTAGTTAGTTACCAGCCATCCTCGAAGTTGATGTCTTTGAAGAAGCGCTGGTAGTCGCGGTTGGTGTAGTTGAAGTTCGGCGTGGAGATGAACACGTGGTCCTTCGACCAGGCGTCCTCGAACGGCAGCATCCAGGGATTAGTCGTCACCATCCTCTGCTCCTCGCGGATTTTGATGTTTGAAATCATCGGGATGCCGTCGTTTTCGCCTGCGATGAGTTACAGTTAAGGTTAGAGGTGCTAAAATGAAAAGTTGTTTTTTTAATTTCTATATCAGTGATAACATGAAGAAGGTGCAAAGCCACATCTAGCATTGTTTTCTACTCTAAGCACTTTGCCATTACCTGAAGCCATGACTCTAAGTGGTTTTACAGCGCCCCCCCATGGCGCTCCCAGGGAAATGAAGCCCCTGATGTACTTGTCCTTCCACTCTTGAGGCTGGTGGTTGAGGAAGTAGAGGACGTAGTGGCAGCCCATGCTGTGTCCCAGCAGGTAAACTGGTTTCTGGTACTGGTTGTACAACTCCTCAACCATGTCCTGAAGCCTCGTGAAATATTCTGCATTCTCATCTGTGGGAGGACGAGCGACAGGAAGGTTGCAGGTTGAACGTTTCAACTTCAATAAGTACGTAATGTTTTGGCGAAATGTGGTCTGAAGTGACGAACCCACATTCCTTGATGTGTTTCAATAATAAAGTTTATTTATGTAGTACTTTTCAAACCAGTGTTATAGAAAGCAAGATAACTACATAAATAAATCTCGACTTAAAAAATTAGCCAAAAATACATTGTTCAAATGAGATCCTGTAAAAAACGAAAAATTCTGCACTCTTTGATGGAACTAAAAACCCCATGAGTGGTACGGGGTCAGCCCTATGTTCCCACAAACCATTGGTCCCACAGCCCTATGTTCCCACGCTTTTAAGATTTCTTTTTTTGCTGAAATTTTTTGAAAATAGGGCCCTATGTTCCGACATTGTTAAGATATTTTAGTAGCGGTGTTGAGCTCAAAAGACTTTGGAAGCTAGCTCTCTCCTTCAAATCGCCAGTCGCGGGATTGAGTGGTGAACCCCTAACTACCAGGGGTAGAGATGTGGAAATTGTGGGAACATAGGGCCTAATTTTAAAAAATATCTTGAAAATGTGGGAACATAGGGTTCTGGGAACATAGGCATGCTCCCAGTGGTACAACTGCGACCAACAATCACGTCAGAATTTTTTTGGGCTGAACTGCAGGCTGTGTATACGTGATCAATAAAATAAATATGACATGGCTGAAAAACAGTAAACAGAGGTTGTAGGAAGGTACATTCAGCGTGGTGAAACATGTTTCTAGAGTTGTTGTACAGGGTAGTGTGAAAAGTGTTGAGTTTGTAGAGGCTGTAAAAATATTAATAGTTAATTAAATATCTATAATATGTGGCGGCATCATTTTTCTTCCAGTATTGGCAAGACATTTTTGAGTTCTACTTCCTTCTAGTCATGGTTGTGCTGTTTCCATCTTGATGCACTTTATTATCATTCTAAGCCAACGCATGCAAAGTTCCCGACTGTTTAATTTACCTATTCTCCATGATAAAAAAATATCTCTGGTTAATGTGTACTACATGTCGAGTACAAAGGGCTTCGTAAATCAACCAGGTGCAGTACGAGTGTTTTGCTACTCACTCGGTGCTAATCTCCAGTCGTACGGAGCTCCACGGACCGTCTCGTTTCGTACGTAGCCGGCGTTCACCAAATGTTGCACCATGGTGTGAAAATAACCTGCAGCAGAACAACAGGAGACTCAGTCAATCTGATGTAGTTGTTACAAAGCATCCAGAGAAGTTCTGCAAAGTTCTACTGATGTTTTCAGTGAGACGTTTTCTTTTAGTTCCCAGAATGTTCTCCTTAAAAGCTGAAGATGTTCTAAAAATGTTTGGTTTTGCCTAACCCTAACCCTAACATGCTCAAAACTGATTGTTGCGCTGAGAACTTTCTTCCTTTGTTATCATAGAACCTTGTGGGAACCTTCTGAGGTCTCTATAACATCTAGAAAACATCTTTCGACTGTTGGTGTTGATTGAGAAGGTTCTTCCTTTGTTATCATGGAACACTGTGAGAATGCTTGAGCGGAGAACGTTCTATAATGTGTTCCCTCAACAACATCCCCAAGAGATCCTCAAAACATTGCTGGCAGAATGTTCTACATTTGTTAATATATCGCGTTACAGGAACGTTTTATAAAGAACGTTTAGTCAATGTAAGAATGCTTTACAGGAGAACATTCAATGAAACATTCCCTTAAAAGCGTCCCTAAAACATCTCTAGAACATTGCAGGCAGAATGTTCTACCTTTGTTAATGTGAAATCGTTTGAGGCCTCAATAACATCTACAAAACATTTTTTGAGTGTTGGTGTTGATTGAGAACGTTCATGTCTTATAATGGAACATTGTGAGAATGCTTGAGCGGAGAACGTTCTATAATGTGTTCCCTCAACAACATCCCCAAGAGATCCTCAAAACATTGAAGGCAGAATGTTCCATCTTTTGTTAATATATCACGGTACAGGAACGTTTTATAAAGAACGTTTTGTCATTGTGAGAATACTTTAGAGGATAACTTTCTATAACATGGAGTTAGCCTTAACCCTACATTTAAAAACGTCCCCAAAACATGTGAAATCGTTTGAGGCCTTAATAACATCTGGAAAACATTTTTTGAGTGTTGGTGTTGATTGAGAACGTTCTTCCTTTGCTATCATGGAACATTGTGAGGATGCTTGAGCGGAGAACGTTCTATAATATGTTCCCTCAAGAACATCCCCAAAAGATCCTCAAAACATTGCAGGCAGAATGTTCCATCTTTGTTAATATATCACGGTACAGGAACGTTTTATAAAGAACATTTTGTCAATGTGAGAATACTTTAGAGGAGAACATTCAATAACACGTTCCCTTAAAAATGTCCCTAAACATTTTTAGAACATTGCAGCCAGAATGTTCCACCTTTATTAGTATATCCTAACCCCTAACCCTAACCAGATGCCTTGATAACATCTGGAAAACATTTATTGGACGTTGTTTTGAGAACGTTCTTCCTTTGTTATCATAGAACATTGTGAGAATGCTTTAGCAGAGAACGTTCAATAATGTGTTCCCTCAAGAACATCCCCAAAACATCTTCAGTACATTGCAGCCAGAACCTTCGTTGGCATATCATAACACAGGAATGTTTTCTTAAATCATCCGAAGCCTTGATAACATCTGGAAAACATTTACTGAACGTTGTTTTGAGAACGTTCTTCCATTTGTTATCATGGAACATTGTGAGGATGCTTTAGTGGAGAACGTTCTATAATGTGTTCCCTCAAGAACATCCCCAAAACATCTTAAGTACATTGAATTTTCCACCTTCATTAGTATATCCTAACCCCTAACCAAAGGCCTTGATAACATCTGGAAAACATTTATTGAAGGTTGTTTTGAGAACGTTCTTCCTTTGTTATCATGGAACATTGTGCAAATAGTTTAGTGGAGAACTATAATGTGTTCCCTCAACAACATCCCCAAAACATATTAAGTACATTGAATTTTCCACCTTCATTAGTA
>OMNN01008532.1:1063-13624 GCA_900302755.1 Chromis chromis
ATTTACAGTTTGCTCCGGAGCTGCAGAATGAGACTTTTTTGGTAATACAGCTGTAATAGTCAAACTTTCATCATTCAACATCTTTGAATTAGACTTCAATAAAACCTTGTTTTCACTTTCAGAAACACACCATTGTTTTTAGCACAATAAGACAGAGAAGCAGAGAGCTGCTGTAAAGCAGGGAATCTGAGGTTTCAAATAAGTTTATTTTTTCATGAATAAAATACTAGAACAGTCTTGACAAGTCTGAGGCACTTTGAAGTATGAAAACAGTGAAGGCAGGATTAACTATTACTCTGAAACCAAATGTGGAAACATACTGCTTCTGTGACAGAAATGAAAAATGCTCATATGTATCTCATCTAACATGCCTAAAATTAAGATAAGAGCTAACTGAATAGCGAAGGATGGGATTTCTACTGTAGTCTAAGTGTATAATGTATGTTCCCAGTTGTAAAGCATGCATCATCTGCTTCAAATTGCAGAAAATCAGTATTTAGTTTAGAAAATAATTAGATTTCCTGTCCACTTACCTCTTTCCCTTTAAATTTGACACTGCGAGGCTTTGAAAACAGTACAGTAGATAAAGGCTTTGCACGCAACGACTGAGGACTTTTACACTGTGCAGATGTTTACCGATGAAGCCTTCAGTGACACATCCCTGTTTCGTTAACTTTATCAAAGCATTTCACATTTAATTTGGTTCAAGGAACACTCATCCATACTACATCCAAAAATATTTCTCTCAATAATAAACATGCATCTTTCTGATAACAATCATCATTCTTCAGTAAGTAGTTCATTGTGTGTTTTCCACTGCATTTTCAAATTTGGATTGACACGACAATCACACACTTTCAAAGTTAGATTTCTCCAAATGAATACAGTTCAGTGACAGTCAATTGTAAATCAGATAAATAGCTCGTCAGTTTATGACTGGACATTTTAGTTGGAATTAGAGATGCTGCACTTAGTAAGCATATGTTAACCCTATCCAAAAGCTATGGCAAAGCACAACATGACACACTACAGTAACAAAGAAGATTCATGATTTGATCATTTCTTCATGTGTGTTTTCTTTTATATTCCCCAAAAAAACTAGTCCTACTGTGTACTGTACGTCTTCAGGTAGTGTGATTGAAATCTCAAATGTTATTATCCAAAGTTGTATCTCACACGCACACACAAATCCTCCAGCTGGGTCACAGTGCAGTTCTGGAGACTCACAAAGTTTTTACTGTTAATTTACTAAATTAGGTTTATCTCTAGATCCAGACAGATGTCTTTCCGTTTTTTACAATGGTTGCAGTCTTCTCTGTGGCTGACTTTGGCCTCGCTCCTTGTTTCTCCTGGACTGTATTCACTCGGTTTTGCTCTGCCATAGTGCCCCCAGATACAGGACTACTGGTTCTGGAGGTCTGTTGGTTGTTTTTGGTTTGATATGTGTGAAAAGCCATATCGAGCTGCTCCTGTGCAACCCGTAGGTGTCGGTGCAGACTTGCAAGATCCGAGGGGATGTTCTCGTCTGGGCTGGTGCACTGCTGCTCCTGGGCTACGTTGGCCATGTTCTGCTCATGGGTGATGAGGCTGTTGGGGATCCTGCTGGGTTTTTCTGTCTTCATCACAAGGTTGTACCCCGGAGGGGAGGCTGGGATGTTGCGAGAGAACGGGTAGCCGTAGGACGTCAGCCGGCCCCGGTTCCTTTTCATGCGAAGAGTATCCCGAAAAGTGCCAATTCCCAAGTGAAGCATCTCACACACATTTAGCACGAGACAAAGGCAGCTGACCACATACATAATTAGGAGGAAGATTGTTTTCTCTGTGGGCCTGGAGATGAAACAGTCCACTCTGTGTGGACAGGGAACCCTGTTACATACATATGAAGGACTAACTCGGAAACCGTAGAGGAGGTACTGTCCCGCAAGGAAAGCAATTTCAAAGATAGCTCGTGACATGAGCTGAAGAACATAGATTCTCATCAGGCCTTCTTGCATAATTCTTCTGCGGCCATCGTGTTTTGGTGGGTCTTTACTCGTGCTGCTTACTGGTTCAGCCTTGGCCTCCTGCACCTCCAGTGTATCCTCATAGATCATGGGTTCAGCATCGTCATCCTCCTCCTCCTCTAAGACATCCTCCAGATGGTGGTTCTCTCTCCATCTCGAGTGCGGAGGTGGCTTTTTGCGGAGTCTTTGGTGCTTCCTGCGGTCCTCCTCCGAACTTCGGGCTATCTTGTGGATGGCATAGCCCATGTACATGATGGAGGGAGTGGAGATCATGATGATCTGGAAGACCCAGAAGCGAACATGCGAGAGGGGAGCAAAGGCATCGTAGCACACGTTGTCACAGCCCGGCTGCTTGGTGTTGCAGGTGAACTTGGTCTGCTCGTCTGAGTAGATGGACTCCCCTCCGACGGCTGTGAGCACAATGCGAAAGATGATGAGCACAGTCAGCCACACTTTCCCCACGAAGGTGGAGTGATTGTGGATCTCTTCCAGGAGGCGAGTGAGAAAGCTCCAGCTCATGTTGCTCTTACGAACTTTTCAACTAGAATCTGTAAAAGAAAGAATAAACAAGTGATTAAGATCTGAGACGGGACATAGACTAGATTAGTTTGGGACATTTCGGTAAACTGTAATTCAGGAATCAACTGTAAATATTACTGTTCCTCTTAGAATTTTATTTTTTATATAAAATACTTATGCTGCTTCTCTAACTAAGCCAAGCCAGAGGAAAGGAAAGTAAGAATTAAAAAAACAAAAGCACTGTTAATCTGTAACTCTTGGATTCAATTTGTAATCAATCAAATTCTTAAAACACATCCGTAACTTTGTGAGGAAGACTCTTGTTTTCTAGCTGTCTTAGTTTGTCTCAGCCGCTTTGCAAACACTGTATCTCAGACATACAGTATACTATTGTTGTCAGTACAGTAGGTTTTCTAGGCTTAGATGAGACATCTATCTTCAAGTGATTGCTCAGCCACACACAAGGCAGCGGCTTGTGGTGACTCATGATACAAGTCAGGGGAATGTCATCCAGAGACACTGGTATCATTTTCCAAATGGTTGAAATAGCAAACGGAAACATTTAAAGGCAAACAGAAGATACATCATCAGCCACACACAAACCCACTAACAAGCATTTTGATGATACATCAAACCCGAGAACAGCATTAAACAAGAGGGTGGAAGCAGGAGAACATAAAATAAAACCGACAGAGCTCTGGATGTAGGAAGAGGCCATTCTGGTACCAAAGCGTGCTCAAGTCAGCGTATCACCTCAGAATGAAGTCTGCGCTGTACCACTACATGTCAACAGTCATGCACAGGAAAACAGATGTCATGAGATCTCACAGTGTATATTCTCCTCGCAGCCAGCATCGCTACTGACTCTGTGAGGCTGCGATGAGGAGACGGCGTAGCACGTCTGTCGCTTCATTCATTGTACTGAGTTGCAGAGTTCATGTTGATCTCATGACTGTGACACTGTACTCCCTGGCGTGTGATGTGCCATCTCCCCTGCCATCTGAGTGAACAGGAGAGGCTTGTTGCTCCGCCACAAGGCCTCCCCTCCAGATCCAGCACTGCTGACGCTGGGGAGAGTTACAGCCACATGGAGGCAGATGGCACCTTTGGTGGGCAGCTCATGTCTGCCCCAGGATGGCATGACAGAAGGGCTGCTTCACTTAGGCTGTACGCTTGATGTTTGAATGAATTTTTGTGTGTGTATTACAGCATCAACTTTAGTCTTACAACAACAACAACTCCTATAAGCTTGCTGTTGATGTATTTAGAAAAGGGTTTTTCAACCTGTTATGCCAAATATGTGCTGCGTTCTCTGTCTCTTTGGCAGTGGTGCAAAACTGGTCTCCTTTGAAAAAAGAGATTTCAATTTCCGTCGTTTTTTTTTTTTTGCTGAAGCTAAATATAAACTCTCTCATAGCACGTGTAGCAGACACAACTATTTGTGTTAATGTAAATGGAAAATTTGGACTAAGTAAAAAGTGAGGTCAGTGATTGAATCAATACATATTTGATAAAAACATCTCTTTTAAGATAAAAAGCATTTAACTCCAAGTGCGAGACAGTTTCTTTTTGTTCTTAGCATTTACAAATAAGGAAAAACAAGCATAAGAGTGGTATTTTTTAGGATTTAAATTTAATGTATAGTAATAGGAGGTATGAATGTATTGCAGTTATAGAAAGTATTAAAATATTATAATCATGCTCACTGCTGATTTTTAAATTGCACAAAAATAGAGACACTTTTTAATAAAGATTACAAATGGATATTTGACCAGTAATGTGTGTAATAAGAGTATACATCTGTAGTTAAGAACGCACTGTATGATTAAGACACATTTTTCTAATGGGGTTCAGGTATTTCATCATCAATGCAGGTGAAGTCTGAATATATTTTACACTTGTACCCAGCAAAATGCAGCAGCCCCTCATGTAATACATTCAGTTGCTTTGGATATGTCAAAATATCCAATAGAATGTTTGAAAGGCCGCTGCAATAGCACAAAACTGTCTTTCAACGGGGTCATTTCATACATCGGTCCTCACAAACAACATTAGATTTGCAAGATGAGCATCTCCAGTGAAATGACAGAGCAGTTAAATAGAAGCTATTACACAGTCTGTTCAGGGGAAAGTCATCTGAAACAACTCACCTGGAAAAGTTGCAAATGCTTTTCCCATCCTGAAGCTCTCCTTTGCCCTCACTAGATATCCCCTGCACAGCCAGATCCATGGAATACCACTTCCATCCTAAAGTCCTGGCCTTTCTCCGTCTTATTGATAACTTCCAGGAGGACAAAAACGAGAGCAGTGACTAAACTTATTAGGCTAGACTTTTAATCCTGTTTTCCCACTCTGTGAAAAGTGAGGTCTCGCCGCTGTGAACGCCTCACATTCTGGCTTGTGTCTGGTTTCTATTACACCAGCCTTCTGCCCAAGAAGGAAGTATAAAAAACAGAGAGGCAGAAAAAAATCCTCCTCTGGCAAGTGACCCTCATCCAAGGGTTCAGACTTCAGGATATCGTACTGCAGATTGAAATGAACACCCAGCTGAGGGAGCGCGTTAATCGCAACACAGACAACCTCCCCCCAACGCTCATGTGCAACATTTGTAACACAGATGATGAGTCTCGCTCTCTCTCTCTCTTTTTTCTCTTACTTCATCTTCCTCTCTATCCTCTGTGTTTCCTTCTATGTATGTATCTCAGCTTCTTGCAAGTTAATGTCATCATGGCCCCCAACAATTTATGAACAGTCCACTGAGAAGAAGGCAGTAAAGTTGTATCACACACCTTTATAAAAACGCAATTTAAAACATAAGTATCTTTCCCTCTCTCCCTCTATTTCTGTCGCACACAGAACACACACACATCAAGCACAGTGAATGCAGATTAGCGACCCTCTATATTATCTGTCTATTAGATAACGATGGGTGACTTTATGAAAAACACATTTGGGGAGACAAAGACAGGGAGTTTGAGGACAGCAGTGTCACACAGACATAAGCCATCTTGCCTCAACATGGATCCGCTGCAATGTAACCAGCAGGTATGTTCAGTTATATCAAGTGTCATAATATTTAGATCTTCCATCCAGGCAGATGGCCAGATAACAGAGCAGTGGACAGGTCGGACTGTGCACTCCCGCTACACATCTTTTCCGACTTCATGTTTATACTTCAAGCTTCAACCTTAGCCTGCGGAGTGCAGTAGCACATATTGTTACTTCAGATATATAAATTGACTTTTTTGTTAGGAGTGGCTGTATGTAGACAGAAGTCTGTTTTTCTCTCGCACACACACAATTCTTTTTTTTTTAGTCTTAACAGGGCACAATAAAATACAACAGAGGAGGTGATTCATGCTAGATTAAAATAGGAAAGGAATTTCTCCATCACTTTTTTCTATGTCCAGACCTTGCTGTCAAGTTTTGGAAGAGATCTAAACTCAACTACTGTTAATAGAGTGCAGATAAACGGGTTAGTGTCTGGCTTGCATTTATGAAATGTGCCTGGTCATCGTCACCGTGACCATATTATTATAATGTTACTTTCACAAGGCCCTCAATAACCCTTTAATTATGATTTGTATACAGCTATAAAGCAAAGACTAACGTACAGCAACAGCAGTAAGTCTGCAATCGGTCAGATCACACTTTCAACTGTATTATTAGATAGAAGTCCTCATGACTGCTGCAATAATTAAGACAATACCAGCACACGAGAAGTCTCTGCATTAAGATCTCATTCTGTTTGAGTAGTTTGTGAGTCTAAAGAAAGCTCTGAGAGCTAGCCATCTGGGCCTGCAGGACCCGTCCTCCAGAGGCTTCGCCTTCAAGGCTCGCCTCTCCGTCTGACGGAGGAGATGTGGCGTAGCGAGCACCCCTGGTGCAGCAATGAGGAAAAGAAGATGGGGGATGCTGCTGGAATGACTAGAACATTTGGAGTTTGGACATGTGCTATCCCTAAGGGACCAATAAGCACGTGTTTTTAAGTTGCAATGCATTCCTCTGCTTCCAAAATCTCCCCATCATCCCAAAGACGCAGATGGTCCAGCGAAGACGGTTAATAAGTGAACATTAGTGAGATTTAAAGTCAAAATCAATTAGAGTTTATGTTCCTGGACAGTTGCAGAACCTGTTGGATGTGAATTGCAGTGAGGACTCAGGTTTTTGTTGCATACTAATATACAGGTCTATTTTATGAATTGATCATAACCAAGCTTGCAGTATTCAAAAACAAAACAAAAATCCCACTAGTCTTCATTATGTGCTTTTTATTTTTATAATAAAAAATGTTTTTAATCTAACAGGAAGGCAGCATTTATTTTAAAAAAATGATTATGAAACAAAAAGAACTCAGCAAAACAAATGTATTTTCCAGAGACTAGCTTCAAATGTTTGATTTGCGCAAAGTTACTGAAAACATAAACAAACGTGCACCAACCCACAGAGTCAACCCAGTGACTGTTTAGCTATGAATACACAGTGTTCCTGTGTCCTCGGACAAGTCAGGCTATTCTAGCTTTGGGAAACTGTATCTCATGTTGATAAATATTGATTGGACTCCCCAGAGCCAGGAAAATATTACAGTATTCCCCTGTAAGACATTATTTGACATTGCTCTTGGTACAAGGACTGGCACCATGTGACAGCCAAAAGAGGGTGTTTAATATTCATTAGGTCAAGGTTATATTTATTATCACACATTAAATAGATTCCTTTTTTCAGTTAGGGTAGCATCTGTGAGATATAAACAACTTTTTAAAAATCTGACATGACAGCTGACAAATGAGCACATTAGCATGAGCTTGAAAATCTATTAATAAAAAAAAGCAAACACTCACATGATAGCCTATTATATAAATATATCGCCTATGTATTCATGCATACTGTAATTATAGAAGTATTTTAGCTGAATGAGTTTTTTGGTTCCCAGACAGAGGTCACTGGGAGCTGGGAGCTTTTGCAGCGTAGCGAGGATTGAAGTGATGCGACTTGGAGGAGTGAACATCTCGACAACTCTCCTTGGCCGCCACCAATGTCAACACAAGAGTTTTATCCACATGTATGTACCGAACAAAGTTGATGTGAGCAGACTGGGGGCTGTGGAGGTCTGTGTTTATGTAACAGATCAAGCTCCACCATGTGACTTGGATGCCCCCCCACCCCTTGGAGAAAAGAGTGACACAAGACACCAGAGCGAAAACACGCAACTTGGTGCTTGGACTCCTCCTCTTCTCATCCTTCCCAACCACCAACCATTAAACTGCTCTTACCAGGCTGTGAGGGGTTATCCCATAGGCAGCCTGAGAGTGGTGGCAGTCCCATCGCATTTGTTCATTTTTCTCCCAGTTTCTCGGCCGAGCCTATCCTACCCCCGGGGTGAGTGCGTCCCGTGCCAGTTTTACTAAGGCTGGACTCCACTGAAGCGACTGAGATGAAAACCCTTGAGGTGGATGCCAACAACTTCCCTCAGCCGGCGCTCTGCGTCTACCACATATGAGCAAAGCAACTTGCACTGAGTGTGCATTACAGTGCAGTCCGAAAACTTATAATCCTTATTCATTTTAGTTGAATAAAATAGCCATGCTGCCACACAGATAAGCAAATACACCTTAGTCAGTTAATATGCTTGATTGTGTAAAAGAAATATAAAGTGTCAGGAAATTATGTCACCTTCTTGCCCATCTGGATTCACTCAAAGATGTGTGCGACAAATTATGTAAAGCACTGCAACAACATTTTAAAGGCCCTATAAATGACATTCCACTATCTAGTCTGTTTCCTCACAGAGGGAGGTTTTATTACACGGTATACATACTGCTTTTAGTATAGGAACTGTACAGAAATGTTTATAAGGTGTGCAGTGAAATGTGATGAAAACTTAACTATGCAAGTTATCTACTATATTACATCAGTCTTGCCTTAGTAATTACATACGTCTGTCATACTGGAAATGCTAATATGAGCTGACCTTTTACTAGTTCTCCTTTGTGGGACAGTATTTAACTATTGTCATGCACAGTGGAGACTGTTGGCTGCAGGCTACGTGACACAGACGAGCAATGCCATGCTTTCACTTCTTCAGCAATATCACCATCTGACAAGTATACCTAGTGTGTCATGTGTCACTTGAGGCTGTTCAACCGCCTTCGTGCAAGAAAGTGATTACTTGAAATTAGTGTCATGATTCTGAAGCAGAATTTTCTAGTTAGATTAGATCACTGGCTGCACACCTTCAACCTGCAGTGCAGAACTTTTGTGTCCCCCCTCTGGCAGTGAGATCAATTACATATCGCTTATAGACTGCAATCCTTCTCAGAACGAGTTTCTTTTTTTATTAAGCAACTTTTTTGGTACTTTTTTTAGGTTTTTCCGCCAATGGCTCTTAGTTGCTGTTGCCTATTTCCTCTTTGTCCCTGCTAGCGCTCCACCTCCTCAGCTCGGACACACCAGTCTTTGCCATTTGGCGTAAAATGCATCGCCAGCGTGGAAATGTCGCCAAAGAAGCCAGATTAAAAACTAGATAAAAGAGAGATTTGCCCGACATTAATAGGCTTAATCAGATGTCTCATCTTGTTAGGCGAGAGCTTGAATGGAATGTTCATTTATACATTAAAGTCTCATACTCCAGCTTTAACTCAAACTTGCTTGACAGCTCCTGAGCCACAAAAGCGGTTAATAATAGGGCACTGAGGATTTGTGGTTGGTGTTTTTCCAGGGGAATTTGGAGGGTTTGGAGAAGCAACAAACAAATGGTGCATGTTTTCCGGGCTACATTCCAGACTTATTGTTCTGAATTAAAAAATTACTAACTTTTAGGCAAATTAAAAAAAAAGAGAGAGAGAATTCAGTATTTCACTATGTCTCTAATCTGGCAGTGAGAAAACGGCTTTGAATAATATGATACAATTAACCATATGAATACTATACAATACTATAAATAATATAATTAATACTGAATAATTGAACAGTTCACTAATTCAGTAAAAACCACCCACATATTTTATTACACAGCATTATCTTACACTCACTGGCTGATGAGGTTTGTCATCAGGGCAGTAAAATCCAACTCACAACCACCCCTTTCAACTAAACAAAATACCAGTGCTTTGCTTGCAGAGCTGCAGGGCGTTAATCTTTGACATTATCTTGTCTTAACTGTCTATGTCACAGGCTGAGCAGGGGCAAGCCCAAAGGAGCTGCAGACCTAGTCAGGGTCATTTGGACTATCAGAGATATGTTACTGCAGCTCCTCCTTCCTTCCAGACGCCTTAGTGCCGTTGCCCTTCTCCAACTAAGTGAACTCAGACACTGATAGCAACGCTGCAGGACCCCCGCTGATAACAGCAACACACTCTGTATCTCTGCTGTGCACTTACGCAACAAAAGCTCACATCAAAACGGTATAATATAATAGTTAACACATAACATTCAATTGCCAATGATAAGAAAATGCAATCTGCTGAGCAAAATATTAACCTTCAAGGACTTTGTGATTATAAGTGAAAACGTGATGATGTTTGCAGTAAATATATTCTATGTGTTCATTAATTAAATTCCATTTAATAACATAGTTTTAGGTTTGGAAGCCTGCATTAGTTTAAAGCTTATCTACTTTAGTATTTTTCTTGGTAGGCATTCTGAGCCACTAGATGGCAATAATGTATTCAACTGACATCAGGTCTTCATGAACTTTAACAAACTTTGTTTGTTTGACTTTCACTGGCACTTTGGCAAACAGGTCAATGACCTGTATAGACTCGTCACTGAACATGATGCCATGATACAAGTCCTACTAGAGAGAGCAATGACACCATGTAACATTAGATGGCAATCATTTAAACAAACCTGCTGCACCACATTTTCAAGGCCACAAACATAGAGATAAATCCTCCGCAGGGTTTTCAGGTATTTATTGCATCAAACTATCAGCTGAGGAGTGTAGTGTAGTTTATAGTGTACAGTTCATCCTCATAGTAGTGCCATTTAATACAGTCCACTTCCATATAAAACAGAAACGTTTACGAATCCCAGAAATTGCAGTACAACAATTTACATGCAGATTACATCAAAACAGGAAGGGTTGTTAGATCCGATAATTCAGCCTTTTTTCTGATTGCTTTCCTGTTAAGTTGCCCACCTTTAGTATCACAGATAAAAGTTCATTTTCTTACTTTGGTTTAGAAAAGTAAAATTAAGTTTTATTTGGGTTAATAATAACAATACTATTAAACTTTTTGGAACATAAACCAATGACTTGCTTTCACTGGTGCTATTTAAGGCACAGTTAAATTTCATTTTCTGATGAAACAACAGATAATAAATTCATTAGAGAAGACATCATGTGACACAACACCACCATGTAAGACAACCATAACCTAATTTGCATCATAGGAAACCCTACTTTCAATCTCTTTAACCTCCAGATTGTATAAAAAACACAAATATTACATTTTGGCAAAAAAAAGTATCAAGCATACCTGCCTTTTCTCTGCTGCTTCAACTTGTAGGAAATACTGGTAAAAGTTTAAGCTATAAAGCTAACGAGATCATACGAAAGAACCCCCAGCGAAATTCACAGCACAACAGCGGGGGAAAAGGGACAATGAAGAGCTGTACGTACCTGTCCATGTAGATAAAGCAGTACGTTTTTCTATGCTTTATGGTAGAGCATCCTGGGCGGGCATCCAGAGGCATCGTTTCACTGCTCAGGCTCAGAAGCAGGATGAGAGAGACAATGGGTCATTTTTCTTCAAAACCCCTCACCACCAAGTACAGGCAGGACACTCAGGAGACCAGCATCCTGCCAAAGGCCCCATTGTTCCCCGGCTCGTCCGCCTCCATTGCCATGACCACCGACTGTTTATTTGTCTAATCCAGAATGACTCTTACTCCAACCCCATTCATTCACCCAGAAATGAACAGGGCCATAGCTCTGGACCTCCAAACCTCGCTTTTCCAAATTTAGCTGTGTGTGAGTGTGTGTGCAAATTATTTACAGCGTAACATTTTAGGTGTTTAGTTTTCTGTGGAAATCTGGGTGTTCTACATATTTTAATAAAAGCTTTCTTCTGGTGCATGAATGAAGAAACAAAACTTGCATCAACAGAGGTTATTTTCAAGGCCAAAGATTTTGGCCAAAAGCAAAATGCATTTCCTCAGCTGGATGCAAAGGGCTGTTTCTTTCTTTCTTTGCCAAGTGATGGAAATATGGCATGACAACTCCTTTCCCTGCCGTGCCATGGCTTGCCAAAAACTTGAAGACTGCAAAAATAAATAAATAAATAAAACATGCCTGTTCTTTTTGGTGTTATGTTTGCTCCTTGAACTTGCATGTGGAGTCAGTAGCAGCGTATGATAAATGTGCTAAACAACAACAACTGACTAAAAGCATGTGTGCAAGGAATGGACCCCAATGTGTGCTAAATTAAACAGACAATGACTGAATGAAATTTATTGTTGAAACAAGATTAATGATAGGTATTTGTCATAGTTAGTACTCTATTCTAAGCAGCAAACAGTGCAAACTATGAGTAAGAAGGCAGAAAACAAAAGTTTGACCAGTATACCAATAAATCACATATCTAGAGTTACCAAGCTCAATCCGATCTGCAGAGTCCCTCTCTACTTTTAAGAAAAAGCTAAAGACCCAGCTCTTTTATGAATATTTACGTACTTAGTGATGCTGATGATGCTATCAGCCTTGCATGATGATGATGCTATTAGCGTTGCAAATGGATGTTGTTGTTGTTGTTGTTGTTCCTATTATTAAAACTGTGCACTTCTCGAGCACTGTCTGTCAGCATTGTGCCCAATCAGGACCTAAAGCAGAGTTTCTGCTCTACCTGGCCTTTTTCGCCTTCTATCTAGATCTTTGCTTGTGTTGTTCTTTCTCAGATGTACGTCGCTTTGGAGAAAAGCGTCTGCCAAATGAAATTGTAACAATGTAACATTTTATTAAGGCACTATTCTTCTCCTCGTTTTTGTATCTTTGTTATCTTTAGTTTATTTTTATTTTTATTTTATTTTTTGGATTACT
>OMNN01008534.1:4305-25051 GCA_900302755.1 Chromis chromis
GCTCGTTTTTGCTTCGTATGGACGGTCGTAAACGAATAAATTCTGAAACGCTTGCGTCACAGCTCTCCCTCTCGATAAATGCGCATGCGCCAAACTCAGAAAAGGACTACAACTATGGCGCCGTACAGTGTTGCGTGTATATCGCTGAAACTAGTCACCCTATTATCGCTATAACAGCAAAATATACTTCTGCATTATCGCCGTGTTCACCAAACAGACATGGAAAACACAATACGCCACTTCATGTTCTATGTTTACATCGTATCAGATTTCTGTGCATGCCTAAAGTCCCGCCGCCAGTTTCCGTTATGCCGTCACAGCGCCACCAACAGGCCTGGCATGCGTTTTACATCGTTTTCAGGTGTATCAAGTGAATTCGTGTGAACGGACACATATACTGAAACGGCTCCGTGTGGACGAAGAACGTTTTGGAAACGATACGCGTTTCGGCTTCGTGTGGACGGGGCCTAAGTTGCAAATGACGTGACACATGATGAAAAATTCTGGGACTAGTCGGCTGAACTGCAGGCCGTGCTTATACAGACCAGATAGGAGTTCAAGTATTGGTAACACCTGTGGGCACTTGGAAAAATGTTGTATTTGTTGATTCAATTTTTTTAAAAATGTATAAAATAATTGCAAAAATGTCTATTAATTATATTTTTACTTTTTATTATTGTGATTTATGGAATTGCACCTTTGATATACTGAACAAAACATTTTTAAGTTCTTTGAACTGCTAGTCATGGTTGTGTTGTTTCCATTGAGGTGCTGCACTTTATATGAGCCCACAGTAATATAAAATGTCACAGGAACCCAATATGCCCAGAAAGTGCTTGAGGTTCAAAGGTTCTGGCGCTGATGCAGTTGGTTCTCTCTGTCTGTAGTGATGAACCCTCTGTGGTCTCGAGTATCGTCTTGCCCACATCTAATTGGTTTTGCATCACAAGTCTTAAAACTGAAGGATGAATGTTTAAAAGTTCACTTTTAATTTAACACATGATATGTAAAACATTAACAGAGGCATTTCAATTAAGTTTTGCACTGCCTTTTGTGTTATTCAGATTTTTTTTTTTTTACTGCAAATGTATATCACTTCCAAATATTATTATTATTATTATCATTTAGAAACTTTATTTGTCCCCAGGGGGCAATTCAATTGTCGCATATCCCAGTTGGGGTCAGAGTGCAGGGTTAGTCATGGTACGGCGCCCCTGGAGCAGGAAGGGTTAAGGGCCTTGCTCAAGGGCCCAACAGTGGCCGCCGCAGTGGGGGTTCGATCCTCTGACCTTCCGATCAGTAGCCCAGGGACTTAACCGTTGCGCCACCACTGCCCTGTTGTTAGTTACTGGTCTCTTTGATTACTAATAATCTCTATCACCTCTGAATAATTCCAGGCATCCCTTACTTCCAAAGATACTGGTCTGCCAGGAATCATCTCTCTATTACATTTATAATCAGGTCTAGTCAAACCTGTGTTATCAAAGCACTAAATTAAATTTGAGATGTTGTCAAAAGTTAAAACTTTCTCCAAGTTTAAACTTTTCTCTATAAACAAAAAACATCGAACCAACGGTCTTACATAACTTTGCTTGTATTTACATTTAGCAGTGTACCTGTCCACCTCTGACACGTCAACAGGCATCAAGTGTACGCTGGGCACTGTGGGTTTGAGTCAAACTGCTGAAAACAACACAGCTTATGATGACGATGAGTCACACAGCTGGAAACCCAGAATAAACGTACTACAGCATAGAGACACATCATTGGACAGGCTTTTGTTGAGCACGCAGTGAAATGAATCACCTCGGAGTCTAACCGCATGTTTAACAGTAGATGTACAAAATGAAAGGAGAAGCAGCTCACATCTTTACAACCTGCTTTAAGGCAGACTTCTAGCAGGACACGAGTTCTTATGTAATTGGCTTTACTTTAACCAAGGTTCCAACACTATATTCTGCTATGAAACTCCAACATGTCAGTCAAACTCTGCCTCTAATAAGCCTAACCACTGATTAAAATGCGAAGCTCGCTGTAACAATGACTGGTTCTTTTTCCCCTTTGCAGCACAGGTAGTGGATATCTAACAGGTTACGCAATAAATCCAAAGGGAACTGAATTTAGCGTTTTACCAGCAGTGTTGCAGTGCAGGATGAGGAGGATTTGCAGATAGTGTGGTGGGATGAAAAATTTCATACAAAGCGATACAAACAGCAGTTGCTCTCTCAAGCAGTCAGAATCTCTAAAGTCCAGCTAGAATAAACTCTCATGAATATGTCTAGAAATGATACAGAAAGAGACTCCTTATAGCTTCAAATATTGACCCATGATTAACATGTCAGTGATTTCTAAGGTCTTTATCCACATGATCAGTAATAATCCAGGTGATTTTTGTTTGTACAGAGCACAAACAAACTATAATTATATCAGCTCATAACCTTCTAAGTTGCACAATTGTCACAATATCAACAACAAAGCTTAAAAAACATTTATTTTTAGCTCAGTATTTCAATTATTAAGTGATCCTGGATCCATTTTTGCTGAATTTTTTGTTCTTTAATTCAATAGGTGTTGTTTTACATTCCAATGCCCATCTTGCACAACTGAATAAAAATTGCGAAACTGAAGTCAAACTTCAAAATCGCATTTTATAAGTGATTAACTTAGGTACATGGGTCAAACTAGATTTTATTTATCTTGATAGCAACTAATCATATAAAATATATCAAAACAGTGTAAAGTAAGAATAAATGAAATTGTCATTATTTTCACAAATGCTGCAAATGTGATATGACTTATGCAAGATCTTTGCTGCAGTCTGTACCAAATAAGCATGTCGCCCTACATCCGGAGAATATGATTTGTAGGCCGGAGCCTCTCTGTAGCACCACAGTGCTTCATTCATAATGTTATGCTGTGACTCATTTTAATTTATCGAAACATTGCAGCCCCTGTGATTTGGATAATACACTTGGCCAGCTGATCATATTTATTGTCATTGTTCAGCCCTAGTGTAAAGTGCAGCAAAGTACATAGAAAATAAAGTGACCTCATCCATTTCCAAAATAAATAAAAACACACAATATTACATAATAATCCTGTGACATAGATGCAAGCATAGACAGTAGTTGTGGGTAATAAGGTATAGCAGAATCTTCCCATTAGGATAAAGCAGACATTATGCAAAACCAGTGCTACTGGTGTTTGTCCGTCTATGCCGATTTAACCCTGATACTTTCAGTGAACATGGTTGACTGCTGCATGTACGCTATAACCAGTATTAGTAGTTAACACCATTTTCTGGAAAATGTTGTCATCATTTCTCTAAGTTGCGATAAGTTTCATAAACTGTTTCTCTTTCTGGAAATCCACTGTAAAAGTTGACTTAAAAATATCCTCTATCATATTTCAACCTTGAGTACCCATCCTGTCAAACTTTTCTAAGGAAAGACAGAGAAGTTGACTTTGTTTGGCAGCACATCTGAACAGGAAGCATCAATGCTGTTTTCTCTCCTGATGATTCACAGAGGAGAGAAAACGGTTTCTCTGGTTTCCAAAGGTAACGCAGTGCAGCCACCACTCTTGCAGGTGGTGCAGCTATTGTGCCACAGGTGACCCTTAGAACCTTGACTCTGTCAGACTGCCCATTTCTACCCCCTCAGACATCCACAAGTCCTCAACGAAACCTTACCCCCTGTTGATCAGCTCCATCCAGTACATTCTCATTCTGCATGTCTCCACCTCACCTCGCTTCCTTTCATTTCAATGCCTATGCTGGAGCTCTGATTCAAAAAGCAGAGTGCATGTGGAGACAAGGAGAGATACTGTCCAAATAAAGTCAGTGTTCTTTCTATAGATATATACCAAAAGGTGTAGTTTGTTGGTAAATAATGCTAGAGTTCTACATTAACTTCACACTGTGCACACAGAGTTACTGGTGAGACAGAGACAGAGCAGATTGAGAGGGTCAGATATCCAAACCAAAGATATTCATTATTTGCAGAAAAGGTGCAGTCAAATTGCACCAGGGAGAAAATGCATCTTTCCTAAACTATGCAACAAGACAGGAAACACAAACAAACCAAACCCACTGCTTGCATTTTGATGCAGGTCTGAGCAAAACAACAGGGCTTGCTGTCTTTCTTCATGCACTTTACGGAGGCTTTTGTGTATTCACCTTAACATGGCTGTACTCTGCCTTGCCGGACTCACTGCTGACGGGCTTGGTTTCGGTCCTGGGTTTGAGGACTTGACGGAGCGGACTGGAGATTGGCAGGCCTGTCACACTGATTCCATCTGAAAAGACATCATTGCACCAAACATTCAGCAAAAAAAAAAAAACAACTGAGTATAGAGACAAGACTATCATTAAACAGCAGTTAGCAGAGTAGTGAAGCAAACATTCTCACCCTGTTATATCAGCAGTCTGTGAGGAATTACAGATTTTTATAGGCGCTATTTCGTGATGAATTGATTTAATTCTTTTTTTTAATGTATGCAGTTTTCCCCGTCTAACTCTTGTTCATTTAGTGGTTTCTCATAAGTACCATGTTCCTTATAATTACCTGATGATACCTAGGAAACAATCCTGCTCTTGTTGCTTTGGATCAAAGGTAGGAGTACATGCATATTAATTTCGTTAGAAAGCCAGTTTCTGTGTGATCTTAAGAATTTCTTGTGTTTGACTGCACACTGGAACAGAATGTCATTGAATGCCATTGTAAAATGTTGCTGTCACACCATTTCTTTGTGCAGTATTGCATAGATAGAATAGAACACAGCAATAACAAAAATGAATTCCAAAACCCACAGTGCAAAATGAAGTTTACAGTGTTTAAATGTCCTAAATGTATGTTATGCTTCACCTTTTTAGTCATCTATGGTCATGATACATACAGGACAGTCAGTTTCCTTTTCACTGGATACAGTCACTGAATAGTGTTTGTCCAATTGTTGCTTAGCAACCATAACTCAGCATGGCAGGCCTGGGACTGGGCCAAAACAGTGCTGCAAAAAGAACAATGGTTGACGTATACAGAAAGTTTAGAGGGTGTTTTTTTCCATAAACACAAGAGCTAAAGAGTAAAGGTACAAGTAATGAAGAATGCAAACCAAGTTTCTGTGTTTAAATGTATTTCCATAGGCAAGGGGCATGTCATTAGCTCACTATGCTATGAAGTTATTATTCCTGGTTATGTAACGCCTGCTGTGAAACACCTAGCACAGGAGTCAATATGATAGTATATCAGAGTTTATGGCAGTGTTGTGCTATTAGTCTCAGTGTTTTAGCAGTACATACTGCATGTAGTCATGCTGAGTATATCCAACTCTCTGTCACTGGCTTTTGGTAACTGACTTTTCCAACTCACACAGTGTTAGCAATAGCATAGCGAATAAAGTCATTTCAGCTTACAAAATAATAATAAAGACAACAACTAGAAGCTTGTTTTAGTTTACTTCTATGTAAAATACGTCATATATATGCAGTTTTTCAAAAAAATGGCCACCGTGTAACCTATATGTGCCAAAGCAGAATGTGGTGGCGCAACAGGTTAAGCCCCTGACTACTGATCAGAAGGTCAGGGGATCGTATCCCACTGCGGCCACTGTTGGGCCCTTGAGCAAGGCCCTTAACCCCTGACTGCTCCCCGGGCGCTGCATCGCGGCAGCCCACTGCTCCTGCTACTTGTATGTATAGTAGGATGGGTTAAATGCAGAAGTTGAATTTCCCCAAGGGGATCAATAAAGGTAAAATTGTTATTATTATTATTAAATTCTGACAGGTACAGCAGTAATTTAAATCTTACAGAATGGCCTGTTGAAATTTTCCTGTACATCTGGCTCAAAATGAATGCACTGCAGTCGTGTAATCAACCTTCATATGGGTTGGAATGTTAAGAGAGGTGTTGATTAACCTTTATGGTCACTTTGAATGCTGTAGTGTTGTTGAAATATATTGCATTTTACTGAGAGGTGTTCTACATGCTATAAAAACACATCCATACAGTGCTTACAGACAGGTGACAAATTAAAGCAAAAACCTTCACCCCCAACACATAAAATGAGGGGATCTGGTGGCTCTGTTTTTGCTGGCTTGGTTTGGTTCCAATTGCCCCCTGAGAGGCAAGAGTCACTACAAATTACTGCAAAGTTGCTCTACTTGATAATTATTATATATATTATATCAGTTATTTTGTCTTGTTTCATGACAAATATCCTACTTCCCACTTAACTTTCTCCCCCCGTGGTGCAGCAATGACTGTACAAGAATTTTAATTTCCAAAGTTTTAAATGATTGAAAATGTGAGATAATAGGGTTCATGGTACTATTATAAGCATGTGAAGAATAAATGAACGATTTTATATTCATGACCTTGAGAGAAGCAGTGTGGACATAGGAGCAGCTGCACTATCAGCAGCTGTTTGAGGCACCACCACAGGGGCGGCTGCTTTCAACCCACTCAGACAATACTCAAAAATGACACCCACAGCCCAAGCTCTGACGTCAAAGGAATCACATCACTCTCTGACGTCAGTGGGATCCAAAGCCCTGCAATTTGCCCTAAAAGAGGGGAAATTACCAGCCTTTTGCAGCAGCTCAGCCGATTGGGTTCATGACGGACACATGTATTCAGAGACTATCGCACTCTACAATCGCCGCATGCAGTAAAAAAAAAAACTGGTGAAATAGAGTCAGTTCTAAAAGTACCTCAGAATAAGTCAGAGCATCAGAGCGGCCTGTCTGGAAAGATTATGTTATTGTACTGATGTAATTAATGCTGTGAAAATGTGGATTGTGCTAAATTTACCATGACGATAGGTAAACACGGAGCAAGTGTTGAATTCATATTAACAGAAAACAGCCGAAACAGCAAATTAACACAGCAAGTTGCGTGCACAGTGTGCAAATCAGAAAACAGGAAGGCTTTTTAGTAAAAAATAATAAATTATAGAACCGAGTAAAATAGACACAAAGCAGTGTATCAAACAGTCTGCAAAATAAACAAAATCACAGGCTCTACTTATCCCTTTATATTAAAGCTCATTCATTTCTTTAGGGTATTACCAGCCCAAGAAATTCATACATCAGTGCTAGAGAACACTCAGATTTTCTTCCTGCCTCTTGCTTTTATTAAATAAACAACAGCAGTCTGCCTACCTCTGTCTGAGCTGTGCAGTCTCCAATTGTAGTGTGTCTGAAATACCCTACATCTGGTTCTCTCTTCAGTATAGGTTACTAAGGAGGAAACCACATTTTACTAATAATTCAGGATTATTTGTTCACTATAGCCACCTGCTGCGGATAAAGGGGACTGTGACCTGGAAAAGGTCTAAGCACAACTCAACAGGCCCTCTACACTCTGAAAAATAACCATGATCAGCAGGCTCACTGCAATTAGAGACTTTTTGGCCACCTGGGGGCAACTAAAGCAAGTAAGGAACACAACATTAATATATCATCCTCTTTAACGTTGGCATACTTGTTGGGAAACAGATGCTTAGTTACAAACCCAACAGATGCAGAGCTGCATGATTATTTATTTTTTAAATCTGTATTTCCACTAATAAAGGCCCCATCCAGTTGTTGATTTGACCCCTAAAAACTCATCTCTGTGTATCAAAGTTACATATTTAGAAGTTTTTCCATGAAAACCGCACATTTTACAATGTGTAGATCTATGAAGTCCCTGCCCAGCTCACCCACGACTCTGCTCAAACACCATAACAACTGCAATGGAATGACAAGTTATAATATTAATAGTAATTCAGCCATACATGTTAGAACTGGAATGTAAATCTGAAGAACATAAAACCCTGGAAGTCTGAATCCGGGATTTTGAGACTGTCATCAGTACACTGCAGTTTCAAGGTGAAAACACTTAGCCATGGTGACCCCTGATTATTTGCCTTATGACATGTCCTCCAGCATGTATAAAACACCATATGAGCATGTCAACAAAGTAAAAAAACTAGATTCTCACCAAAGTGGACCATTAAATCGGCCTCCTGAAGAAAAGACCTTGCCTTCGAACAGCTGAAAGCTCCACTATGCTCACCAGCTTTAACCAACTGTATCTGTCTGCTGTTTTGTGTTGAGTGACGAGCTTTTGCTCTCCTGTGGCAAGGAGCAACCTTTAGAGATTGGTGAGAGTAAACCAAAACAGTAAAGTTGGCGGCCAGGCAGCTAATAATATGAGCTAAAATACGAAACACCCTATAAAGATGTGACGAGCTGTAGATCCAGGTAATAATCCTCTGTAGGTCCATTACCCCTTTCACATTGTTACACTGCCTTTATTTTCATATGCTATATTTGATATTGTGAAAATACTCATGGTAGCCACTTTGATGTCTCATGTAAGGTTGCACCACTACCATATTTTGACTGTGCAGAAGGCTTTAGTCAAACTTTTGACATCATTCAAAACATGGTGCATAAAAACAAATTGTGACAGCCACTCTATTCTGGGTGATTTCATGCATGTTGGTGTTAGTATGAGAAAAGTTGCACCCTTCCAAACAAACAAAAGTGTCAGAACTTTGGTGCGTGCCATTTGTGGTCGCAACAGCTAAAATCAGCCTTGGTAAATGTGTCTCAGGACAAAACGTTTTCACCAAGTATCTCCCACAACTGTGAAATTTAATAGAACATCGTGAAAACCCAGTATAAAGGGGCTTTAAGAATATGCAAAGTTTTAGCAATTATTATGTCACTGCACAATTAATGCAACAATGTTCAAAGGGAATCATTGCATTTGTTAGATCTCTCCTTATAACAAACTATTGCAAGGCCTTAACCCTACTAAGTGAAGTGCCCTGAGATGATTTATGCTGTGAATTGGCATTCTACAATTGAACTGGTGACAACAATCTCTTCTTGTTATTCATCCTCTCTATCCTAACAGTTTAGATATGCATCTGGACACTCACTCAGAGTGGCAGGAAAGGAAAGAAACCAAAAATACAGACGCTCCGAGATTTCATGAACTGAATCCTCCATTATGGTATGCGGCCTGTTTCAGGAGATACACATGACTCGTCGTGTCCTGTGGCAAAGGGACTGTGTGAGTAATGGGTGGCGTGATTAACGATGGCACAGCTCACAATCATCCCCTCCTTTACGCCCACCTTCCAATCAGTATCTGTCTCGTTCTCTGTCTAACAGCCTCAGGGAGATTCGGGTGAGCTCAGCATTTCTATCATAGACCACCCTGCTGCCAGTGGTTAGATACAACTGCAAGATTGGGATTGTCACTTTCGAAGTACTAGGAGCATTGTTAGCGCGGATCTAGATGACCACCGAATTCTGTGAATCTCTGTTTTGTCAGCTGCACTCACATTTACAAGCCTTTTTTTCCCCCTGGAAGACAGATACATCTTATAAATATGGAAAATATGAAGTGCTGCAGTGTAAACATTAACACCCCCTTCAATATCCTGTTCAGGGGAAACGGAAAATGCTGGACATGATTCTCATTTAATATGTACTATATCAGCTAAAGATGAACAACTCAATTTTTCATAACTGTGAATAAAACCACTCGGGCTGATACTGTGGACTGTTTTTTTTTTTTTTTCCTCTTGGCATAAAATACACAATTCATCAAATTCAAACAGTAAAAAAAAAAAAGATATTATGGAGTGAAGTTGTTTTAAAACTAAACTGTCATTCTGAGCTGACATGCAACACTGAGACTGTAAGAACATCATTATGCTTCTATTAGTCTTACAGAGAGAAGGGGGAGGAATGTGGCTACGTGATGAGCATGACTCTGTGGGGTAATATATAAAGATCTGAACACATGATCACCATAATTACTGAAAGCCATTCCAGGCAGTCTGGATGCTCCATTAAAGTCAGAGGGAAATCATCTACAAACAGCTGCTTTGTTTTAACAGGAGTAACAAACGACTGGCATGCAGCGATTCGCATGGCGTTTAACTTAAGACTACTAAATACCAGCCATTCGTTTTACATCTCCCTATGTGTGCTCCCCATGAATCCAGCCCTCAGTACTTGGACATGGTGTCCAGCACTGGTCAATTTCTTATTTTTTTGATTTTATGTCAAGTGAGTTTCCTGTTGATAGCATTCTCATCTTTGTCTGCTATGTCTAACAATGCTGATAGCTTCTCAGTTCACATTCTATTTGTTTCATATCACAACAAGAGGAACTCCTCGGTTACCTGACCTGGGCATAATTTTTAATTTTCTGATAGTATTGAAACTATGAAATTGTAATTTCCAGTGCAGATACCAAAACAATACACTTTGGGATGCCTATACCTGCATGAATATAAATACATTTTCCTATAAAACCCCTTTTTATAAATGTAAATCTCTTAAGAAAAAGAAGCCAGGGCCCCATCTACACTCCTAATTTCAAGTGTCTCACATTGTATGGAGCTTAAATCCAGATGCAATTTTAGATTTGCTTTACTCTTAGGCCACTTTCGTTTTTCAAAAGAGCGTTGTTAAGAGCAGCAAACCGATAGGCAGCAATAAAACCCCAACCCTAAGCCGTGTTGGCCAATCAGAAGCCTGACAAAAAGTAAAAGACCTTTCACTATCACCGGGTCTGTAAGGCTAACAACAATGCCACACAGTCAAAAGTCTATATTCCTTAATATAGTGGAAGAGTAAGAAGAATGTACATTTATGTATAAACTGTTAGCAAGGTTTTGTCCATTTCGTCCACATCTGCGGATGCACAAAATTGCTTTGCGTAAACAGAGAGGATAACACTTCACAACACTTCACTGCAAACACATAATGGAGGGAGTTTTTTAAAAGCTCCATTTGCAGTGACTTAAAACTGCATTTGTGTGTGGTGAAAGGCCAAAATGCATAATAAAAGCTACATTTTAAGAAATACCTGTGTACATATGGACAAGACCTTAGCTGCACATATTACCAAACTACAAAATTTGTTTGTATACATCTTGTTTTTTCCAACATCAGACTTAAAATTGGTTGGAGGATTATGCTAATACAGCTGGTAACTTCTTGGTAACTGACAAAGAGTCACTTGCACACATTAGTTGTTACAATAGAATAATAACAGTTTAGCTGGTTTAGCCTCCCATGGATTGACTACATGTCAATACTACAGGCACCTCAATCAGGCTGCTCCCTCAACCATAAAGATCAGTGATGGGTTTTTGCTACCAAGACCGTTCCCTCTGGAGAAACCAGCTGTTTACAACAGCAAATATAAAAGCTTTTATGAAAGGCTACTGGCTAAGTAACTGCTGTGTTGTAGCAAAACAGAAATTTCACATGAAAACATCACAGGTTCTTACTTTAGAAAGTGTTCCTAAGGGCTAAGCCTGCTGGTCCAAGCTGAAACTTAAGTAATTGAAAGCTAACTACACAAGTAGGACAGCAGTGCTTTCTCTCACTGATGTTGGCTGAGGACAAACAATGAGAAAACACTTAAGACAGCACCTTCTTTACTTCTTTCAGCAGAGCTTCTGAATGAATCTTCCTCTCTACTCTTTAATTCATGGTGGTATAATGTGTTTCTTGTGTCTCTTCGCTGATTCAGGTGCAGACAGTGACTGTTGTACAAGGTGCTGTCTTCAAAGACAACCGCAACATTAATGTAGGCAGTAGCACTGTCATTAGATATGACACTCACACCATTTAACACAATAAAGCGCGCTGTAAGTCAAGGCCCATTAGTCCTGAGTGATGACATCACACCCATCCGATCCTGAGTTATGGTGTCTCGGTCTCGAGCTGGACTCAAAATGAGGGATAAACTTGTCGGAGGATAAATCAATGAGGCTCGGCCTGTTTTGAATGTCCCCTCTGCACTGTTTTCTGTGGCCTTGTCTGATTTGCCCCTTCTGCCTCAGCTGAAATACAAAAGGACACTGAGTGCAGTACTGCCAGGCGGCGTCACAGTTCAGAGTGATGGAGAGACTTTCTCCGCAACGTGCATGTAAATACAGGTTAATCAATACACAGTATACAATTAGTGAAGTTTAAAAGTTCCATTAATGAGACGTTATATCACTGTCAACGTTCTGAAAGGTGTGAGTCACACTGAGGTACAAATTCCTAGCTTCAGTACAGCACCAAAAACAGTAAAGGCTAAACCTTGGTCATAGGAGGGCTCCTAGACGTCTGAGCTTACAGTTACATTAAATATAGAGAAGTGCTGATGTTAACACAATGCACCAGCAGCATGCACATCAGAGAGGCCCTGACACACACTGCACAAGCTGTCAGCTATCATTTATCCTCAGGCTGTGCAGCTGGAGAGAGAGAAGGTCTGAAAGCAGAGAGAGAGTGTAGACCTTTTCACCTGGGCAAAGTGGAGGCATTCATTCAAATGCATCCACATTCATATTCAGCCACATACTCGCAGTCAGCTTCAGATTTTGTTATTGGGGTTTTTTTATCAACTCCATTCTTATTCATGACTTATTGTATTGACCAACCTGGTGCTACCAAGGACAATGAATATTTATAATGGCAAAAGATTTCAATTAAATGCATCTGTAACAATGGAACAAATGATAAGGGGAGCATTTTTTAAATTTCAATATCTTGTTGAAATTTGATTTGTTGTTGTAATTGCTGTAAACAAAGGCAGCAGAAACAGCTGGTCATGTGTATTCCATCAGACATTCATATTTAGTCCAGGTGTCTGAAAAGGAATGGCTCGGTATTATGGGGGAAACTTGAGCTGCTCGCATTTTTAGACAAAGCTACAGCTACGAACCCAGCTAGATTAATGCTAGCTAAGCATCAACACTGGAACCAGAAAAAATATCTGTCCAAAGTGTAAAACATCCACATGGTTAGATCATGTTATCTATCCAATGTTATCTACCCTTCTGCAACACCGTAACACTCCCTGGAAGTACCATCTAAGAGGAGCACTGAATCTCTGAAAGTCAAAGCAGAAACCCTTCACCTTAAATTTCATTTTGAGAAAAAGGAAGAAGGCCCAGGCAGCCAAATCTAGTGAGTCGGGCAGGTGGGAAGTCATGATTGTGTTGTGGCAAAACCCGGTGTGTAATTACTGTGCTCTGACCAGGTGCACAGCACTTTGGAGCACTCACATGGCATTGCAACACAATTCTAGTCGTTTGGGCCGAAAAATCATTCTCAGACACCTCTGAACGTTACAGTGGAACTTGACTGTCTGACCCCAGGAATTCATTCCCAGTGCACACCTATATGGATCTTGAGGAAAACCAAAAGCCTCCTCCTGGTGAGCTCCTGAAACGAAGCGCCTTGTTTGGTTTTGGAAACTGAGACCCCCCTCTCATCACAAGTGATGGTCCTCCACATGAAGATGGGCTCATACCAGCTACTGACTGACACATAATGTGATGTTTGCTCTCTGCTCCAGATTATGGTCCATGGAGAAATTTATTTTTGTTTAACCCTCTTGGACTTGTCTCATCTTGTCGAGGGTCGTGGGGGGCTGGAGCCTTTTCCTACTGTCACTGTACGACAGGCGAGGTACACCCTGGACATTCTGCCAGTCAGGGCTAACAGAAAGAGAAACTTACACCTACAGCCAGAATGACCAATTTATACCCCATGTATGGCTTTGGACTGTGGCCCCAGCAGACCAGCATGTTTAAACATACCACCAGAGCAAAGTATGTTTCCTGAAATGCTGAACTATTCCAATAAGAGAATACATTCACAATTCCTGTTATTTGATTTCACAGCAAGATTTTTAAATTAGTTACTTTTCACTGTCATTTTATTGCTCTTTTTGCTGGTCAAACAGTGATTTATTTCTACTGCATTAAAACTTTCTACAGGTGGCTGTGGCTTAGAGGGTGGAGTGAGTCATCCACTAATAGCAGGGTTGGTGGCTTCTCCTGTCCATGCGTCAAAATGTCCTTGAGCAAAACCCTGAAGCCAAAAATGGCTCCTGATGGTGAGACCAAGGGCCTTGCAAGGTAGTTTTCTACCTTCACTTTGAATAAATACAGTCTGTTTACCTTCCACTCCTTGGTGCTGTTAAGAAAACATTTCCCATCAAATGGAGCCCTTCATCACAAAATGTAAAATGTGATAGAGACTGCCAAATGCTTAGTTTATCAACTGTATCCAGAAGGTGGGACACATTAAAAGAACACATTAATCCACTAAGATGTGTCAAAATACAATGACTATACAAACATATTGTGTGTGATGTCAAAGTTATGTCATTAATTCTTTTCTCAAGCTATTCTGTGCAGTGTGGGAAACTGAATATTGAACAATGACATGCATTATTCTTTGGTGTGCATCTGTGTTTATTTGTTTCAAAGCAGTAATTTCTCTTTTACATTACACTTTGCCTTGCATGAAGACAACTAATTAGACTCAGTTTGAAAATGCCACAACATAGCTGGTGGGTAGATAATTCTGCAAAGAATTACTATAAATGGCATATAAACTATTGTTTGTGGATAGAAAAGCCTTGGAAGGAAAGAAAGAAAGAGCTGGAACAATCAATACACCTACCTGCAATTTTGCTAGAGTGGAAAAGTATGTTGTAATAATATAAAGTATATAAACCTTTGTGTGTCATAGACAGACAGTTTTCACTAAAAAATTAAGGTGCACATAAATAAAACAACTCGTAACTCTATATCATAATATCATGATTATTGTTTAAGTTTATTGAAAAGGTTTCAGAAAGAAAGCTAAGTAGCACATAAAAAGCACATTTTCAAAAGTGTCAAACTATTTCTTTAAGAAAAAAACCTCATGGGCCAGCTGCTCCATGCATTATAAAATGAGTTACAGACTAAGATGTGGCAGCATTCAAATTTATATGTGAGGAATACAAGTGATTAGCTGTTGAATGCACCAGTTGTGCCGAAGATAATCAAGATTTTACAGTTTAATTAGCAAAGACGGTGGAACTTCGTAATCTTCAGGCACAAAGGAGAACAGACAGAAAGCCAAGCCAAGCAGCCACTTTAAGGAAATAGGTTCGTCAGTATATTAACACAACATTATTAATGCGACTACAATAATGTATTAGAGTGCTAGATAGCATCAAATGGGTTTACAAAAAACTGCATCCCATAATGTCGCCATAATAACTGCATTCAGAGCTGCTGTTTAGTGGGAAACATGTCTTATCTCCTTAATTCAGGGCCTCGATTATTGCTCGGCTAATTAAAACATTGAAACAGTATCGGTTAAATGACCTCATAAGGAGAGAGGCACTGGCGCTGAGACTGACATGCAGCATCGTATGTGTTTACTCAATTCTCAGTTCACGTGCAAATGCACACAAACACATGCACCAAGTTAAATCTCAGTGGTGCAGGAGCGGGTCCATATTGATCGCTCATTAATATTTATCAACCCATGGAGTCTGTAGTGAAGAGGTTCAACAGTCTGAAGGAGGAGGCAGAGCGGTCGGGAGCGAGACAGGAAAGAAAGAAGGCAGAGCATGAACTATGAGAGAGACTGGCGAAGGAACACAATGAATGAGCTTCGACGCAGGGGAGAAGGTCAGACTATTTTTTTTAAAACCAGGAATAAGAATTAGAAGAGAGGAAATCCGGCAGTTGAAGTGCGGATGCTAGAAGCTGGGAGAGAAATGGAGGTGTAGAGACCTTGAGACCTCTCTCCTATTACTGCTGAATATTAAATAAGGCAGGCAGAATCCCTGGAACAAGAGTACAGCAGTACACGTTTTCTGCAACCACCACGTGCACAGCTTCACCTGGGTAGTTAAGAGGATGTGTGATTCGACTATAATCCACCACAGGGCTGTGACTCACGTTATTTTACTGATTATTCTTTCAAATATTTTTTTATCAAGTAATTGATGTTTTGGTCTGTAATAAAAAAAAAATGTCAATCATAATTCTCCACAGTGCAAGCAATAGAATGGGAGGAAGCTCCTTCATTTGAGACATTGACATTTGACATTAGTAAGCTATTTTAAACAATGACACCTATTGTTCTGTCAGACCATTCTGAATTCTGCTGTAGGGGGGAAAAAAACGTGTGCAATGGTGCTCTCTTAAATAGTGACAATTATTTTGATGAAACATTTGCACGTAGCGAGCACTGTGATTAAAAATGGATAATTCACCAAATAAAGTAGCAGGGCTTTCTGCACGATCCAAAACCTATGCCAAACTTGGGATTTTCGGTGTAGCAGGTTGCTGCATGGAGGTAGTAGTTGTTGTTCCCCTTAGTGAAGAGAATTTTAAAAACCTGTAACACGTTGGTAGCAGAAGGGGAGGAAAAAGCTGAGTCAAATACAATCTCCATCCGGTGACTCAGACTAATACAAGACAAACGAAGGACAACCAAGAAATCTGCAATATTATGACAGAAACCCTTATTTTTTATTTCTAGTTGGCACATAAATATGTCAACATGTGCGAGCAGAGATGTCCCAAGCCTCGTATTTTGACAGATCAGTATTGGCTGATAAAAAAAGTTGATTAAAATCTAGTGCTGCCATGACAAGTCTGCATAATCAGTGACATTAACCAATGCAACAAATCTTTTTCTTCTATATCACAACATAACTGCAGCAACATGACATCAATTATTTTTGGCTGCAGTTATTCATGAGCTGAAGTCAGCACTACATTATCAAACAATGCCGGTGGCAGCAGAATTCGATTTGGTTCAGTGTACAAGTGTCCAAAGACCCAAGGCTTTGAAAGTATGGGAGTACTTCAAAACATTACTGAACAAAAAAGCTGGTTTGTACACTGTGCAGAGGTTTTTAGCAGACCACAGCAGCACACCTGTTTTGCTTCTCTCCTGCTCTCTGTGCTTACATACACTCACCGGCCACTTTATTAGGTACACCTTGCTAGTAAAAGGTTGGACCCCCTTTTACCTTCAGAACTGTCTTAATTCTTCGTGGCATACTTTCAACAAGATGTTGGAAACATTCCTCAGAGGTTCTGGTCCATATTGACATGATAGCATCACGCAGTTGCTGCAGATATGTCGGCTGCACATCCATGATGCCAATCTCTCGTTCCACCACATCCCAAAGGTGATCCACTAGTATTAGTTTGAGATGATGTGAGCTTTGTGACATGGAGCATTATCCTGCTGGAAGTAGCCATCAGAAGATGGTCCACTGTGGTCATAAAGGGATGGACATGGTCAGTAACAATACTCAGGTAGGCTGTGACATTTAAACAATGCTCAATCGGTACTAAGGGGCCCAAAGTGTGCCAAGAAAACATCTCCCACACCATTACACCACCAGCAGCAGCCTGAACCGTTGATACAAGGCAGGATGGATCCATGCTTTCATGTTGTTTACGCCAAATTCTGACCCTACCATCTGAATGTCGCAGCTGAAATGTGACATTCAGATGGTAGGGTATGGTAGGATGGAAAAATGTTGCCTGGTATGAGACTCATCATACCAGGCAACATTTTTCCATCTTTTATTGTCCAGTTCTGGTGAGCCTGTGTGAATTGTAGCCTCAGTTTCCTGTTCTTAGCTGACAGGAGTGGCACCCGGTGTGGTCTTCTGCAGGTTCCACACAACTGCTCACTGGATATTTCCTCTTTTTTGGACCATCCTCTGTAAACCCTAGAGATGGTTGTGAGTGAAAATCCCAGTAGATCAGCAGTTTTTGACCAGCCACGTTCAAAGTCACTTAAATCCCCTTTCTTCCTCATTCTGATGCTCGATTTGAACTTCAGCAAGTTGTCTTGATCACGTCTACATGCCTAAATGCATTGAGTTGAGGCCATGTGATTGGCTGATTAGCTATTTGTGTTAACAAGCAATTGAACAGGTGTACCTATTAAAGGTGAGTGTATACTGGATTTTAATTCAGGTGATTTCCCAATAAAGCTCGTCTCATTTACAAGTCTTTCTGTTTCTGTTGTGAGACAACAGATCGAGTATGAAATAGAGACTGAAACAAGTTAAACAGTCGCTTTTAAGTTGCTGCTCTGTACCACTAAAATACTGATTTTATAACATCATCTCACCATACACTTGAATTAAACACGATGACTATGCCATGAATTCCACTGTTTTCATAGATTGAAATGTACTAGCAAAGTCAGACAACAATGCTGCTCTGTGCTTGTAAAATATCCCACCATGTTGCACTTTGCTTAATATACAGAGCAAAAGTTTGTATTTTCTTAAAGGTCTTAAAAGAAACTTGGATGGACTGTGGTGCAGAAAAATGGTAATTTTGCTGTTTTGGAGGAAAATAATTCATTTAGATAAATTAACTGATCAGCAAAATAGTTGATTAATTGATAGCACTACACTATTTTTGACCATCTCAGCTTCCCAATGTTGCAGTGAAGCTATTCTTTACTGCAGCTGGGCTCTACAACCCAATAATTTATTTGCACATTCAAGTGAAAATTACAGTGTCATCGAGAAAAGCTATTTCAGCGCAGCCATGTAACTGAGTTCAGAGACAGTTACTGGCAAAATACATGCTGCACAATACTTTTTAGCCAGTGCTGATTGTTGCTTTCACCCTTTTAAAAACATCAGTTGTGACAGCATGTGACATCAGCTGAGACATCGATGACAGGCCAAAATTAAGTCTCATTTCCCAAGGTAAACACCCATTAACATAATAGCAATAATTTCAGCTTATAAAATTCAGATTTTTTTATCAAGGACCGTCAGTATTAAAATGTCAAATTAAGTAGCTACATCTGTTATTTGATTGTGTCAGGTCCATATCAGATTGGCCTTGGTATCATCAGATTCCCAATATTAAAACAGGGACATGCCAATTTGAAAAACATAAAATTTGCGTGCCTTTTTCCCCTCAAGAGATCATCCTTGAGATTTTCATGAAATTACACTCTAGTTTTTGAAACTATAAAAGCTAAGAGGCTTTTCTTTTATGGGCATTCAGGGTTTTAACATCAGTGCTCACCTCTAATTATCTAATGTTTATTGGATGTGGTGATGTTTACATTTGCAGTTTCACAAGCAATTATGACTTGATAAAGTGTGAATTTTTAAAATGAATAATGATACAGTAAACTATCACCTTACACGCATGGACATAGTACCCTTAAGGCAAACAGGCAAAGGTCTGCTGCTGTATATTGGATTTATCCAGAGGGACACTCTAATATATTCCACAGTGAGCTTCTATTGACAGATGGTAAAGGCATTGGGTTTTCACTGGGGTTAAAATGTTGACTTTCTGTGCACACTCACCATCATTGAGGTCCTGCAGCAGGTTTTCCTGACCAGAGAAGTCCAGCTTGACTTTGATGCTGACAGTCAGTGTCACAGCCTGGCCAGGCTTTAGAGGCAGGTGCGACAAAGCTTCCTCCAGCTCCCAGCTCACAAATTCCCCAAACACTTTCTCTGCACGCACACACACACAGGAGAGAACAATGCATATTTAAATTATGGACCAAATTAGGAAAAAAAATGTTTGAAAATGTATACCAAGGAATTTCTCATGCATACTGATTCCTGCTGGGATAAAAGACAGCAAGATTTGCCAAATGAGCAATTTACTGCTTTTGTATCCAAGTATTTTTGGTCAAAGAAAACAAAATGACATTGTTGTGTTTGCAGCCACCCAAAGGCAACTTGCACACGTAAGCACTCAGCAGAAAACGTCACTTTCAGTAGGTGCGTATTGTCTTGTGTTGTTTCTAAAAAATGAGACGGGCAGAAAAGGAGAGGGGCATTTGATTGTACGTGCTGCGGGTTGCACAACACAAAGGATACCAGTGTTACTATGACGTTTCTTTTGCAATATGCTTTTAAGAGAAACAAAGCTGCTGATTGGTCTCCTACCGACGAGTCCCTGGGTGCCCGTCACTAGAGCTGACGCTCTAATTTATGCCTCCAACCTCTTTTACCTGAGACGAATGACTCAGCTGCATCCACTTCAGCCAGAAGCACCAAATGAATGATACACCACCTGAATAAAGCATGTGCTCTGTCTGTGCAGGTGAGCCACTCCTGCTTTGCGGGATTGCAGTAACAGCAAGCAGATGCAAGCTCACTGAAAGAACAACAGTTTACACATCCCTTCTTGATTCATAACCAAAGCCTGTAAAATCCTTTTAAGAGGATGTGAAGGCAGGCAGCATTAAATAAAGATTTTGTGAATAACGCTCCACTTTAAATATTCATAAACTCAGAGCTTCTTGCGGTGAATTAAAAGAGGAAAAAAGAGAGAGGGAACAGAGAGTGAGGCAAATGGGGGGAATGGCTTTAAAGAAATTGGGCTTGGGAAGAAAAAAAGACAAGTCATTCACTTGAATATGCGACATCAGGCCTTGTAATTCAACAGGTAGGCAGCCAGGATTGTGGCTCATCACATTACTTAATTATGAGTCACAAGGAACGGCAGCCACAGTGACTTTTGGGAAATCTTTCACGCCTTATTTTAAGTATTATCCAGAGACATTGCTATTCTTGAAAATACAATATGGGGATCATTTCAGAGCTATTTCAGAGCGGATATTATACTACCTCTATTTCAAACACTGTCTGCACTTAGTTTTTTTTTTTTGGCTATGATTATATATCTTTTCTTTCTCCCCCAGTAAGGCATCTGTTGAAAAACCAAAGGGCAATGCAGCAGATCTTTAAGGTGCATAAGAGACACAAATCAGAACCAATGAGTCCCTGTGTAGCCGTGTAACCGGAATTACATTCACAATGACAGGTATACACAAAGCCATGGAAAATACATTCCCGGTCTATTAGGTACACCTAGCGAAAACCAAATCAGTCAAATACACAGTAGTCATGTAATAACTTGT
>OMNN01008537.1:3429-21935 GCA_900302755.1 Chromis chromis
AACATTGGAAATACATCGATCAGGCATAACATTATGACCACCTGCCTAATATTGTGTACGTTGGTCCCTCTTATGTGGTCAAAAATGCTCTGAACCATTGGGCATGGACAAGAGGACCTCTCAGGGTGTCCTATGGGGTCTGGCACCAGGACGTTGGCAGTGGATCCTTTGGGTACTCTGGCTTGTGCAGTGGGGCCTCTGTCAATCAAACTTGTTCCACTGCATCCTGTTGATGCTTGATCAGAATGGGCTCTAGGAAGTTTGGAGGTCAAATCAACATCTTGTTCCTGATTGGTTGATGTTTTTTCCATGTGGTGGGGTGCATTTTCATGCAGGGGTAGGCCAGTGACATTTGGGATTTCCATTTGCATGAGGGAGTGTGCTTGTTCTGGTACAATGTTTATCTTGCTGTCTAAGTCTCATCAACACAGATGTTAAAATCCAAGGTTTTCCAGCAGAACACCACATAGTACCAATATGATCAATGTTATTCACTTCATCTGTCAGTGGTCATACTGTTGTGGCTGCTTGGTGTATAGTATAGTATATAGTGGGTTAAACGAAGCCACGAGGCAGAAAATGTTTGCCTCGAGGCATTTTAGTAATCAAATTACTCGACTTACTCGAGGAATTGTTTCAGCCCTAGTGCTGAGCTCTTTCTGCTCATACTGGTTTTCATGCAGACTTTCACTATGTTTCTCCCTGTAGGACACCCAGCCCTCTCCTCTGGCCCTCCTGGCTGCCACCTGCAGTAAAATCGGCCCTCCCGCAGCTCAGGCTCCTGTCACCTCTCCTCCAGCGCAGCCGCAACCTCGCAGGCTCCTTCCCATAAAGCCGGCTCCTATAGCCCCTGCTCCACCCAAAAACCTGGGTTTCCTTTCAACGAAGGGCAATGTGATCCAACTCCCTGCCGGCCTGGGCTCCACAGCCCCTGGCAGCCCCATCGTCCTTACTATCCAGCAGAGTCCTGCTCGCACCAACACCTCGGCCCCTGCCAACATCCAGTACCAGGTGATGCCACAGATCCAGGGCGCCCAGACTATCCAGGTGATGCCACAGGGAGGTCAGATCCAGCTCATACCAGGCACCAACCAGGCCATTATTACCACTCCCATGACCGTGCCGGCCCCAGCTGCTGCCACCACTCCTGTCACGCCACAGAAGACTGTAGCCATCAAACCCTCTCTCAAGCTGCGGAAGCCAAACAACACAGCTGCTAACATGGTGCAGCTGCCCAGTGGGCTTACACTGCCCCTTAACGTGGCTACAGGGGAGGTGGGTGGGACTCAAATCGTCACAGAGACGGCAGCTGCCCCTCCTACTCCTGGAAAAGGACGGCGAGGGAGAAAGAAGAAAGTGGTTCTGGCTGCAGATCCTCCACCACCACCTCCCACACAAGCTGCTTCCCCACCCCCAGAGCAGATGGAGACCATCCTAATAGAAGCTGGTGACAACATTATACAGGTACACCTGATTGCTGCTGCAGAAAAACACCAAACGTTAACAGAAATGCCCACTTTTGTGCTATTTCAGCCCGTACTGCAGTGGAGTATTGTACTGATGTCTATGAGGTTACTGGGTCCAGAATGACTTTTTCTGTTCAAGTATAATTGGTTTGTTGTTGTAAAGCTCAAGATTGTAATTCCAGTCAACAGATGTTGATGTTGCTAATCTACAGTATGTTGACTCAAAAAGTTTAAGGTTTTGTTTGTAAGTGAACTTTTTTATCACAGATATTGAGCAGTTTAGTTCACTAACAGTCTGAAACATAAAAACACTGAATTTAATCAACAGATAACAGCAGTTAATGCTCAGATAACGAGATGCAGCACCTCAGTGGTTGCACCTTTTTATTTTACAAGTTAAACTGTTAATAATTTTCTGTGAACTGATCAATTGATGGTTTGTTTCAGCCCTAAATGAAGCTACCAAAGCGCCCATAGTCTTAATATATATTTACTTATTGGCTGAGTTCTCGTCTTGCTCAGAATGTGACTGATCATGCATTGTCACAGAATAAACTGAAAGCTTCTTTAAAAAGCTGCAAAGTCAGTGTTTGTGTTTACTCACCACTCTCGTCATCATTTCCAGTCATTGCAGGCAGCTGTTATAGAAAAGAGAGATGGTCCCACTGCGGTGTAATCAGAAGCCTTGAATCAGAAGCTTTCAGCCCAACATACCACTTCAGATATGGGCATTGACTAAAACGCAGCACAAGAGGACTGCAAGATAACTTCCTATGTCTCCGTATTTGCAGGCGGGGAACAATTTACTGATTGTGCAGAGTCCTGGGCAGCCAGCTATGGTGCAGCAGGTCCAGCTGGTCCAGCCTAAGCAGGATTCTCAGGTGGTTCAGATCCCCCAGCAGGCACTGAAGGTGGTGCAGGCCGCCTCTGCCACGTTGCCGCCCGTCCCACAGAGACAGTCGGTCTCTTCGAGTCTGCAGGTCACTCCAACAGAGTCATCACCAACACAGGTATCCACTCAGACCTACTTTCACCTAAACGCTATTGTGTAAGTCCAGACTTCAGTCTGACTGCAATTCAATGCACGTCTGTCTGTCTGTCTGTCTGTCTGTCTGTCTGTCTGTCTGTCTGTCTGTCTGTCTATCTGTCTGAGTATTCTGTCACTCAGGTGTCTACCAAATAACAATTACATAGTGTATATCGGACCCTTTAGTTATTAAATGTGCAACTGTGCTCACCACCGCTTGTGTCAAAGTGTGTCAGTGGTTAGCACTTGGTCTACAGTGGCATTTTAGAGCTTTTACTCTGAACAAAGCTGCCTGCTGTGGCCAACAATGACACTACTAGACTGTTGAAACTCCTTAAGAAGCTCTGCAGATTTGCATGACACTTCTCTGTAGGCTCATCATTACAAGCAAACCCTTTCACATGGTCTTCACATTGTTGTGATAAATTCAGTGTAAATCTCCATTGTCCATTTGCTAAAACATTGGATCTACGAACGCGACCTGGCCCCGGATAAGCGGAAGAAGATGGATGGATGGATGGATCTACTAACATAATAAATGCAGTCATAATTATGTTTTTCAAAAATGTACAGATGCCCAAATCCTAAAAATAAAGCAGCAAATGAATTTTATCTGCATAGTGTATCTGATAGTGATGTAAAAATGTAATTGATTGATGGAAAGCATATCCTCCAATCACACTGTACGGTCCAGTTGAAGTAAACCTTCTGACATCCTGTTGGCATGTTCTCTTCTTAGATCCTTTTCAAAACGGCTTCGGGTGAGTGGCAGTCAGTTCAGTTCCAGGATACAGTAACAACAACGACGACCCCCACCACCTCGGTTACTGCCCCCGCCACCACCACCTCGCCGCTACCGGCCACCAAGAGGACGCAGGCAGGGGGGCGAAAGGAGCGGACTCTGGCTAAAATTGCTCCAGCGGGTGGAATGATAACATTGAATACATCGCAACTGTCTTCAGCAGCACAAGCAGTGCAGACGATCAGCATCAATGGGGTCCAAGTTCAGGGAGTTCCTGTTACCATTACCAATGCAGGGGGTGAGCTGATGTTGCTTGGTTGTTCTCAGTTCTTTGTTGGTTGTTTGACAAGAGAGACCCACTATTGTAAAGCTAAGTACAAGGCAACTACACTAAGTTTTAATGTGGCCCACACGACCAAATGTACCTGATATTTACATCCATTTGGATAGATAGATGGATGATCATGTCGGTTAACTTTATTTTAACGTCCTTCTTTAAAATCCAGTCAGAAGTTTGAAATGAAAAACAGCACAAAAAACAACATATCAAACCTCTCTTTTTGACATACTGCCACCTCATAAGCTTTCACATCTGGATTACGTTCATGTTACCATTAATTAGGACTTCATCCAGTTTGACTAATGGCAGTGCACTCATGATCTAATTAGATTTTTAAAGGAACGTGCCAGCTCTTGCAGGAGCCCTGCTGTGGTTCGCTTAAAGTGTGTTTGTCTCTGTGTTTGGCAGGCCAGCAGCATCTAACGGTGCAGACGATGCAGGGTGGAGGCCTCCAGCTGGCAACAACGCAAGGCCAGCCTGCCATTCAGATGGACCAAACCCTGACCCTGGAGCTGCCTGGCCAGCCGGGAGAGAAGAAGCGACGCATGGCCTGCACATGTCCTTACTGTAAAGATGCAGACAAGAGGTGTGTGTGTCAAGAGATGGACATATATATGGATGTATAATATTATTATGTAATATTCTTGCCAGGGTTTTCCCAGCTCTGAGTAGAAAGACAAGAATAGTTTAAGGATTGAAAAGCTGTGGGGCAACTGACTGATTAGGACCCATACCACAGGCAGCAAGTCCCCAGTTTGATTCTCAGACCATTTGCTGCTTTCATTCTACTACTTTTCTGTCTCTCGCTTCACTGCCACTGTCAAATACAGGCATAAAATCCTCTGAAAAGTTATCTTAAAAAAATTATAAGGGAATACGATCAACTGGAAATCTTTATCATAGACAGATTTAAAATTCATTAGTAAAATTTTAAGTTAGTTACTGCACTTTAGTTAGGTTTTACATTTTATGCTCAGCTCGAGTCTGAAAACTCTATATCACACTGAATATGTTTGTGTGCTTTCTCTGTGCAGGCCAGGGGAAGTGGGGAAGAGAAAACACATCTGCCACGTCCCCGGTTGTGAGAAGACATTCAGAAAAACATCACTGCTCAGAGCTCACGTCCGGTTGCACACCGGCGAGAGACCCTTTGTCTGCAACTGGGTTTTCTGTGGGAAACGATTCACACGCAGTGACGAACTGCAAAGGCACGCCAGGACGCACACAGGTACTGCTGACACTAAAAGACACATGTAAACAAACAAACACAATGAGTTATAAAATAATTTAATGCATCATTTAACAAATACTTATTCCAGAAGACGTTAAACTTTAAAACATGTAGGGGTGTAGACACATGGAAACATTTGAATAGTACAATACCAACAGTCTCAATTACACATCGAGTTATGGGGGGAAAAGTGACCTGCATTGACTGAGGCATTGCCTCTTCACACTGTCAGTGAAAATCCAGCACCAGATTTAACCGCTTCACAAACAGGAAATGATGAATGTGAAATCCAAAACTGAAACAAAGAGAGGCAGGACTTTTAGTTTGGCATGTTTGCTCACTCAGTTAAAGTGTGCGTTGCGGTATTTGGACACTAAAGCAAGCATAGCTGAAAAAAATTTACTCCTTTGAGCTAAATATAGGAGCTGAAAGAAGAGAAAGAATGTTGAAAGTTTGTCTGTGTGATCATATTTTGTATTTGCATGTGGTAATTATTCATTTAAAGTGAAGAATATTGTAAAAAGATCACTCCAAATCACTTCTTTACAGTCCTGTACACGCAGATACTGTACCAGCTAGTTTTTGAGTTATGCTTTAATCTTCTTCTTGAGCAGTTTCTGGGTATTTTTTGCTTCAGTCACATTTTTACTCACTGTGGGCTCATTTGTCACTGCAATATGAAGTCCTGAACCTCTATGGAAACAGCACAACCATGGCTAGAAGGAGAGAGATCACAAAAATCTCTTTTGTGTCGAATAACAAAACTGTGATTACTACGGTGGCCCAGAAGGGTCAACGCAACAGCAAACGCCACAACACAACCGCAAAGGCCACAATGGAAGTGCGCAGCGGTCGGAACAACAGGCTTTGTTTCCAGGGGACAATATTTTCTGACGGACTATTTTGATTACAGTAGAGTTTAATGAGACGTAAGTAAAAAACTGCTGCTCGATGGTTGTGATTAATGTCATTATGTGTTTTCACAAATCAGTAACGTCTCATTAAACTCTCCCGTAATCAAAATAGTCCGTCAGAAAATATTGTCCCCCGGAAACAAAGCCTGTTCTTCCGACCGCTGCGCACTTCCATTGTGGGTTAACTTCCATTGTGGCCTTTGCATTTGTGTTGTGGCTTTTTTACAACATTTTTCAAGGTGCCCACAGATGTTACCAGTACTGGAAACTGTTGGGGCCTTTAAGTACAGTAGGTATTTTACTACCTGCATATTTAATTTGTTTCTATCTGTGTCTTCTATCTGCTGCTTGCAGTTTAGATGAAAATGCCCTCAGTTTTTATCAAGCGACCATTTGTTGCGGCTGAGTCAGTCGTAGCGTGTTATTTGTGCTGAGGAGCTCAGAATGTTTTGGATTTTTACTGAATCTGGTACAACTGTGACTTTGAAATTGCAAGATTTTTATCTTAGATTTGGTTCAAACTTAAAGTCACATGATTAGTTCAAGGACTGTCAGGAAGTTGAAATCCTGACAATTCTGTCTTGTGTTTGTAATTCTGGCATTTCTCTGAAGACATAACATGCTTTTAAACCTGCTAGTGGGTTTTGGGGTTCAGAGGTTTGATAAATAGTTCTAAGTTTTTGTTAGCAAATTATGTTGTGTTGATCCGGGCCTATTTAGAAGATTTTTTTTCCTAACACACATCAATTTCTTCTTTCTTTCTCTCACAGGAGACAAGCGCTTTGAATGCAGCCAGTGTCAGAAACGCTTCATGAGGAGCGACCACCTGACAAAGCATTACAAGACTCACATAAACACCAAGAACCTGTGAGCAGACTGTGTCCTGAGTTTATACACAAACTCACAAAAACTAACTGTGTTACAGGAAGGAGGGGCGGAGGGACAGAGACAGGGCAGAAGAGACCAAGGGAGTATGCGTGTGACTTACCCCATAACGGGAAATAGTCCAAAAGAGCCCCTATATTCCCTCCCACTCTTCTACGACACTGTGTAGTGTGGTGTACAAAGAAATCCTTCCTGATGGACTTCAAACTGATCCAGCAAATTTATTAATAATAGTTTTTTTTCCCTCTGGTCCTGAACAAAGGCCAGGACTAGCTCTGACTGAATTTGTAAGGTGGTGAGGCCTCAGACACAGATGCTTAACTCTGCTTGTTTATTTATGAGCTTCTCTGGGGTAGGAACATACACAGAATTAGCAGATACCAACACCCAAGACTCCAGGACCTCAGTCACGGTTTCCATCTCCTTTGTTTTGTTTTTCCTCCCCCAAAACCTGCTTGTGTTTTTTTTTTTTTTTTTTTCACTTTTTTGTTGTGGAACATCAGAAGCTCCCAGAAATTGGCTGTCAAGCACCAAAAAAGGAAAACAATTAACATGTTTTGTGAACAGAAATTTGTTTTACCTCAGAGGAATGTTAATTTTGTTTTCAGCTGTTTGTGTGTTAGCAGGAATCGCTGCCGATTTAAAACCTGTAAAACCCAAATAAGTTGGGGACCACTGCATAAGAACCCCTCTTACAATACTTTTGAAAAGTTTAGAAGTTTACATCAGCTATTTTTAAAGTGTGTAAATGCGTACTATTATAAATAATATTAATATTGATAATAAACTATTTATAACATTTTCCATACAATTGTTACAGATTGATTTACAAAGTAGGCAAGAACAAAGTTTCCAGACTAAATGAGACTTGAAGTTAAAAAGGAAAATGTGAAATTTACAGCAGAGATACAAAATGGATGTAAAAAGAACATTTGAATACATGGACAGTTTGCTTGGAGGGTTCCGATCAGGCTGGCCTGAGCTCTTTCAGCAAGGCGAGCCAAGGCCGGCCATCTCTGATTACAGAGTCGCTTGGCAGCAGAGCACAACAGCAGCGCTTGAGGCCGAGCTTGTGCTCATAACTGGGAGTTTAGGGGCAGAAGTCATTGTGCCTTAAAAGTTGTCTTTAAAAGTTTGAAATAAATTAACTAACAAGTAAAAACAAGGATGTGCTGGATTTGAAACAGTGTAATGATGTTTTAGTGAAGCTTGATGACTCATTTGATACCTTCAGTCAAATGAATGCAACATATGGACACATTTCAAGGTTAGAAAATGTTCAAGAAGGCATTTCCTGGAAATATAGTTTATTTTAATTCAAAGAAACCAAACTGAACTATAGTGGAGGACCAAGAATTGATCCTTGTGGAACACCAAAGCAAAGAGGATTCAAATCTGAGCTGCCCTACCAAATTTTCCAAGTGATCAAGCAGTATGTTGTGATTAGTCATGTAACTGAGATTGAGCAAAAGCAGGATGTAACCTCTGTCAGCCGCATGGGAGGCGTTGTTGCTGTTGTTATTAACATCTCAGACGACTGGAGGACCTGACTCAATGACACATATTCCTTAAAGATGAGGAGGAAACAGTGCCGCTTAAAAGTCAATTATATAAATTTACAGTCAGCGTTGTGGATCCAGGTTGCTTTTTCTGTTGATTGGACAAGAAGTCTGCTTTATCAGTGAGTCATATGTAAAAGATGAAATGTTTGTAGCAAACTATACCAATAACCTGTCCAAGCAGGTGGGTCTGGAAGATATCCAAGAGTAAGGATGATTTCATATTTGTACACTACCTGAAATTCTCGTCTTTAGAGAAGCACTGCAAAAATTTTGACATTTCTGGTTCTTGTGTTGTTGAGAGTAACAGAGCTGAGTTAAGAGCCTTAAAACAAATCTAGGACTTTTTAACAGTTTTGGAAATGAGATCAAAGAGGACTCTTACGTCTCTTAAGGATTTAATTCTGTGAAATATTGTTGATAAGAGGAGCTGATGACCCTGGTGACAAACCCGCTCAGACCTCTCCTTTCCCTGTGAGATCCAAACGTGGCTGCTAATAGTTGGTTATCCATCTCTGATGCCACAACAGGTATGCTTACGTCTAGAGCTGGGTATCACATTTCAATACTTTTGGGTACTGAAATCACAGTTGTCCATGTCTGGCCATTCATTCTTTTGATTTGCTCTTCGATCACATAGTTCCTGGTTTCAATCAAACCATTGTTAGTTTTAGACTGTATTTTAATTGAGTTCTTAAATGGCTGCCTGTTCTTAGTCAACATTTAACATTAACTTCTGTTTCTTTCATTAACGTTCTTTTTTTTTTTTAACTTGAAAAGTTAGTTTTCACTGTGGTGTATGTTTTAGAAAAAACATTTTATTACTTCTAAAGTAAAAAATCACAAAAGAAAAAAAAAGGTACCTTTACCAAACGATACCCAGCTCTACTTCCTCTACTTGTGTACTGATAAATGAGAACCACAATATTCCAGGGTAACGCTTTCATTCTGCTTCACTCACAGTATAGTTTTGATTTGGTGATTTGTAGCCTATGCATTGCTGTATATATGATCAGAGTTTTAATTATTTGGCCTGACTTGACAATCACGTCACGAGATGCAAAAAAAAAAAAAAGCGAGCTTTCTCAGGCCTTCTATGAGTTACCTGATTTTTCCAGCTATGTGATAGCTTTAAGTCTGAAGTAACACTTGAGACATTTTTGTTGATATACAGATGACCAGCATTAGGCCTACTGTACAGCATTCACACAAGTTACTTATATATCATTTGCTTTACAGAAAACATACTGTTCTCATATCAGCTTTGATATCACGAAGATGTACTGACCTTTTATTAACAGGTCATCAGTCAGTTTGAAGCCTGAAGTTGAATGGAGTTGCTTTTATTAAGAAGTACACCTACTAATTCTTAAACAAGCCCTTTGGTCAAATTAGCATGGTGCCATCAGACAGCGATTAGCAGCTTCACCTCTGTGTTGAGTTTTACTGAAAGGTGTTTTAATAATACGTGTTTAGCAGATGGTTCAGTCCTGCTAAAGATTCTCCAACAATAATTTCTTCTCTGTACATAAGAGAGAAATTTGACCAAAAAGCTTAATACAAGTGGAATATATTTTAAAGCACTTTGAACAAGGCTTTCTTCGAGTGCTTTACAGGGCTGACGTGATAAAAAAAGCTTAGGTGGCCAATATTTGGTGTATTTTTTAAAGAATGTGTCTGAATGCCATTGGGAAGGACAGATGGAGGCTGCACATATTTATGTTTGTACTTCATGTCTGAATATGTAAATAAAGTGTGTGTCTGTCAGACACAGTAAATGTAGGATATTAAAAAACAAAAGTTAAGCTGCATAGTGTTGTGGTTGGCGTAGCCAGCCTTTAAGGAAATGGACTTTGTACAGTGTGTAAGGAATAAAATATAATGTGACATTGTATAGCTTCATTCCTGCTTTGTATAAGACTTCTAGATCTTTTTTCTATTGAATTAAAGATGCCTTAGACAGCTGCACCCAGTATTTAAAGATGTTTTTTCTGTCTAATTCCAGGTAACAACATTTGTAAATTTTCTTTTGTGTTTTTAACTTATGTTACATGCTAATGTCATGTGCACTGATTAAAATCCCAGGTTCCAAAATTTGTAAATTTCACGCTGATTGTAATTAAATATATTGCGTTTTTCCAAATTAAGGCATTTCTGTTGCTTGGTTTCTGTAAATTAAATGCTCCTCTTTCTCCAAGCCCATATGTCATATAATGTTTTACAGCCAATTGTTGTGTATATCAGGAGAACCTAGAGAACCAGCAATTAATTTTATAAGTTGTATAAAGGTGCTAAAACATAGCTTGCTCCTTTTCTACAGTCTTTCCCCTCAATAAAGAACTCAAACTATTTTGACTGCTTCTTTTTTTCTACAGCCATTTTAGGACTAATTAGAGATAAAAACACAGAATTGAAATCAATGTTGTTGTTTTTAGAAAGCAGTCCATGTAAAAAGGGTACTACCGACTGAAAAAAGTGATATTACAAAAGATAAATGCTATAACACATGATTTAAGTGAGGCTGTTGATCAGATAGTCAACGGTCCAGGCCACAGCACTGACCTTGTGCTTTAACCCCAGACTCCTAACAAGCTGGGATAACCAAAAAATGATTTTGAATTTTGCTGTACACTGTGCAATGACAATAAAGTTGAATCTAATGTAATCTGATATCAAAGAACATTTGTAAAAAATAAAATTAAAAATTAAAAAATCCTATCAACTAAATTTTACTGGAAGATGCTGTGTATTTTAATGTATAATATCAATTATGACAATTATCGTCATCATTTTTGAAATGTTAGCCTAATTTTATAAACATAGGTACAGATTTTGTTAAGCTTAATACAAACATTTTTACGTGTGTTCAGCTTTGATGTGATTTTTATCAGTTATATTTGCTATTTCATGTAACTTTGTGTCTCTCTGTTCTGTAGTTTGTGTTTGTCCTCTCTGTTCTCTCTCTCTCTGAAGCTGTACAGGTCTGATCTTCAGCTACTGGTTCCACCAACCTGTCCAGAGTTAATGTTTCCTTAGTTTCTGTCCATTTGTCTCCTCAGCTGGTCCAGGCAGATGGCTGCTCTGTCTGAGCTTGGTTCTGCAGGAGGCAAAAGGGACGTTTTCCTCTCTGCTGTCGTTAATATACTGCTCATAGGAAATCTTGGTCAGGTTTTCCTTGTATAGTTTTGTGGGGTCCTAACCCTACTTTTTAAATTAATAAGGTAATTTGTTGTAGGTTCTTAACCTTATGTGCAGTTTGAATAATGGTGACTCGATTAGACTACTTGTCAAAATGACATGACATGACGATTTTGTTTGTGCTTTTATTTCGAAAAGCTTGTTGCCTGCGTCATTAGAAGTGGACAGACGTGGGTCCTGCTAGCTAGATGAAAGCCGGTAATATTTAAAGATTTCTTTTCGTATTTATGTTGCATTCGCGGTGTTATCGAGTTATATTTACCACAGATGTCACTTGTTAGTATTTTATTACATAACGTATTTGCTAGCTTGGCACTGTCGGATAACAAGTTCAACAGTTTGATATTGTGTTAGCTAAGCTAACGAGCTAGCCTCGTTTGTTTACATTAGTGTGTCAAGCTGCTCTGTCTCAGTCAGGAAACCTCTGATGGCTGCGTCTGTCGTTTAAACTGATTCTCTTCCTACTGACTGGCTACTGCTTAAAGGTCAGTAGTGAAACATGTTTATGTTGGAACATTGATTTCAACAAATTGTAAATAACTACCAGGGGTATGTTAGTTTGTTATTGAAAGTTGTAGTTCTGTCTGCTTAAAAAGTGGCAAATGCTGAAAGTCTTTTTTCTATCAGATGTAACCAAAAAGACACTGTTAACTACAGAAGCTTTTCTGGTTTTGTATTTTTTTTAAAATAAGTTTTTCCTCTGCCAAGACAGAAATATGTTTTCAGTGCTGTTGGTTTGTCTGTCTGTAAGATTACAAAAACTACTCGGCCGAATCTAATAAAGCTTACTGGAGAGTATGGCCAAAGGAGAAACCCACTGAAGTTTGATGCTAATAAAACTGCAAGATAGAGAATTATGCCTTGGTGGAGGACTGCATTCACTGGGTGCTCTTCATTTTGTGTTTACTTGAGATCAGTTAAAGCACTTTAAAGAAATAATCACTAAATGAGTTTCAGAAATGTGACAGTTTCAGATTGAACAAAGCAGGGCTGGATATTTTGGCTGATTAATTAATAGGGCTTTGATGTAAGATATACACTATGCAGTGCATTTGAACCGGGGTTTGATTTGTCCTATTATTAATTGATTTAGCCTGATTACAGAATGTGCAGTAGTTGGATGCAGCTCCTGAGCCATGAATAACTTACCTGTTTTAATGTTAAAGATTGTTCAGAGATTATTTTTCCTATTGCCATTATTTAAATTATTATTATTATTACTTTATTTATTTAACTTTACACAGTCTCCGCTTTTGTAATAATTGTTGTACCTCCTATTCTAAAATAGCTGTTTGAGCAAAGTTCTTATCCTTGCATTAGAATATCTAGTAGGTAGTATTTTCATGGAGTCTCATGTGGTAATGATCGTCACATGTTTTAAATCTATTACAAAAAAAGTAATTTAAGCTTTAAGAAATGATATCGCAAATCTTAATATTTGTTGGGAAACATGCAAGGAGATATTTTCCTCAAATTGTTAAACCATACTGGGTATCCTTTTTTTTTTTTTTTATTGCCATCAGTGTTTAACATGAGTGGTTTTACACACTTACAGCATACAGTGTACGACAGTTGTCAACACTCTTTGGAAGGACATGCTTTCGTCGGCTCTCTCCAGATATTGTGGTGCCACACTCCACTCTGAGGCATTTACATTGTGCCTTAGAACTAGGGCTGAACAGTTCATTGAAATATTATTGAAACTGCCATATTGCAAAGTGCAATATCCCAATTTCAGGAGCCAGCATTTTTTGATAAAATGTTTCTCAACATACTATTTTAAATGAAGCATTGAGGCGTTATAGAAATGCCCTGGCCTTTAAATTTCATTCCTGTGACGTAAGGGAACATGTTTGTTTGGTCCAGACAGCAGTAAAACTTCTGACTAAAATCATTTTGTAAATCCGTCAAAATGTTCGCACTATTTTTCTGCATATCTTTGAGCCTGTTTACAACCATGCCCAGAAGAATAACTGGCATCTGTGTGTCTAACAGCCATCTTATCCCTTACAGCTGGTAACTAATATTATTTTGACTTTACAGATATTTTCTAGAATGACAGCAGTCAAACAAGAAGAGTTATGAGTGACTTTGGGCCAGCAGAGCTGGTCGCAGGTCTCTGCCATACAGACGAGGAGAATCCTTTCCCTCTGTGGCAGAATGGAAACGTCAGCCCCTGTTTTAACCAGCTCGTCCTCGGAGCTTTGCCTAATGCTGCAATGGCAATTTTCAGTGCCTGTTATCTCAGCATGGCAAGGTAGGTCATATGGGGTAGCAGGCAACACATTCGTTTTACTGTCAGTTACAGCTTGGTCTGTGCAGATTCTTTATTAATGCATAAGAGAGGAATACAATCATTACATAATTCACAATTGTTGTTTAATGACTTTTTTTTTTTACATAGTTTAAGTTTTATATAAATGTATCTGTTGTCTGGAATAGATGAAAACATCAGGTCTTATACTATCAGTCAGTATTTTGTAATATTCTAATTCTATTAGAAAGATAATTAATTAAGCTAAAGTTAGTCACAACAAACGACGCACATCAAAATGATACAGTTATTGGCTGATTTTCAAATGACATAAGTCTTACATTCGTACAACAGCAGCAATTACATTACAGCATCATTAAAATCAACATACTTTATTTCTTACTGACTATAGTTCAAGTCCTTGGGCCTCCAGGGAAAATCTGCAATAGCTAATAAAATTTGAAATTGGACAAATCGATATTCAGCTGACAAATGATTGTTAAGCTTGATCAATAGCTTCCTCATGCCCTTGTTTAAGGCACTAATGTTTCCACTGCTCTAGTTAAACCAAATGTGTGGTAGATACAATGAACTGGGCAGCTGATACGACTAATCTTACTGGATAAATAGATTTATTTTTATAAAAGTTTGCATGGTTTGACTAATATGTTTCTGTCCTCTAGATGCAGCCTCATCCAGACATCTTCTCCGTGTGGCTGGACGCTCAGGCTGGTGTCAGCTCTGCTGGCTGTGTTGCTCTTCATTGCAGACGTCATCCTGGTGAGTGTCCTCCAGCAGGGGGACATGTATCTGGACATCCTAACTGACAGCTGTGCGATCCTGGCCTGGCTGGTCCACGTCAGTGCCATAACAGTGCTCCAGAGGACTGCTTTCAGGAGAACCAGAGGGCCTCCACTGCTGCCTTTCCTGGTTCTTCTTTTAGTCCCCAACCTTGTCATCACCTTGATGATTGATTGTGACAACAAGGATTATTTAAACCTTACTGAACCTCTTAAACTGGCACGATTTGCTCTTGCCGCAGCCCGGACGCTCCCTTTCCTGGTTTACCTCCTTGCATTTGCTTTTCCCTGCATCAGTGATACCAGCTACACCTTGTATATAAACGCCGTGGATGGATCACCGCTCATCCCGGAGGGCACCCAGCCAGACACAGGTGAGATGGTGGCTGAGGACGGGAGCAGCTGTATCTCCAGACTCTTCTACCTCTGGTTGACTCCACTGCTCAGACGAGGGGAGCGAGGGGAGCTGGATAGACCAACACACGTGTATCACCTTCCACGGAAACTTCGGACTAGTGTGGTTTGTCGACATTTCCGTCAGTGCTGGGAAGCCTGTCGGCAAGGGGCGGCAGTCAGTGATGGGCAGGATCAGTGGCCCAGGCCGGTCAGCAGGAACCTCCTGAATGGCACGTGGAGTTCTCACTACCAGGAGGAAACACTGGATCTGGAAGGTGATGTGGGATTGCTGAGGGTGCTGCACAAGGCGTTCGGGTTGCGCTACTACATCCTTGGTGTGCTGCAGTTGACGATCAGCATGTCCAGCTTTGCAAGTCCTCTGCTCCTTAACAGTCTAGTGACCTTTATGGAGGAAAAAGGCGCCCCAGTCAGCTGGGGTGTCTGGTGCGCCGTGGGACTCTTTGCCACAACCCTTCTGGGTGCCATTCTACGAAACATCTTCGTCTTTGAGGTCTCCAAGGTGGCGCTGTCGGCACGTGCCGCTCTCGTGTCGGCAATCTACGGGAAAGCCCTGCGGGTCAACAGCTGCAGCCTGACTGGCTTTACTTTGGGAGAGGTGGTGAACTTAATGAGCACAGACACAGACCGCGTGGTCAACTTCTTCAGAAGTTTCCACGATTTATGGAGTATGCCCTTCCAGTTTGGCATCACCCTCTACTTGATGTATCTGCAAGTGGGTATTGCTTTCCTTGGAGGATTGGGGGTCGCTCTGGTGATGGTACCGTTCAACAAGTTCATTGCTACCCGTCTCCTGAGCAACAACAAACACATGCTCAGGTGTAAGGATAATCGTGTTAAGGTGAGACCTGTACAAATGCTGTGGTAAGAAAAGTAATAATAGTTGTGGACATAATGGTGACTGTGATGATAATATTCTGATAATAAAATCTCATTAGCCTGAATTCCTTCATCACAGATATTTCAGAAATGGTGCAATTTAGAAATCACGACCCAATTAATATTGTAAGAATGAAAAAAAAGCATTTCTTAGAGTAAACTGAAACACTTTACAAAACCTTTTTGTAAAGTGTTTCAGTTTGTTGCGATTCAGATTTTTCTCTTAAAGTTCTAACTTTAATCTCCCAGTTAATGACAGAGATCCTGTTTGGCATTCGTGTCATCAAGTTCTACAACTGGGAGCGTCATTTTACCCAGAAGGTGGCTGACTGTCGTAAAGAGGAGCTGTCTCACTTGAAGGCCATGAAGTACCTGGATGCTCTGTGTGTGTACACGTGGGCCGCTCTGCCTGTGGTCGTCTCCATCCTCACCTTCGTCACATATGTGCTGCTTGGACACCAGCTGACTGCAGCCAAGGTAGGACATGAACTGCAGTGACTCTGTTGATGCCACCAGTGAGCGTTGTGTACATTTTGAAGATTCTGGGTTGTTGAAACAAAAGCATATTGTGTACAGCATATAAAACATAAGATGAGATGAAAAAGGTTTAATGACAAACTAGTTTACATCGCACCAAACCAATATCTGACCATAAACTGCTGCATCTATCCAGGGACCTCTGTTGCATTTCTTCCAGTCATGTCCCCCACTATCTCTAGTAAATGCACAGAAATGTCTGTAAACAAAACGACAACAACAACAACAGTTGCACCATTTGTAAAAAAAAATATGCAAAAGAGGTTTTATATATACTATATATTGCCAAAAGTATTGCCCCCCCTGCCTTTACACACACGTGAACTTTAATTACATCCCATTCTTAATCCGTAGGGTTTAATATGGAGCTGGCCCACCCTTTGCAGCTATAACAGCCTCAACTCTTCTGGGAAGGCTTTCCACGACGTTTAGTGTTGAGTGTTTATGGGAATCTTTGACCATTCTTCCAGAAGCGCATTTGTAAGAAAGAAAAGAAGAAAGAAAGAAACCTTTATTGTCACGAAATACATTTTTATAGCCTTTGTGAAATTGTGTTTTCACATATCAAAGCGCAGGGTCAGCCAGGTACAGTGCCCCTGGAGCAGTAGGGGTTAAGGGTTAAGGGCCTTGCTCAAATAATGGCCCGCACTGGGGTTTGATCCGCTGACCTTCTGATCAGTAGCCCAGGGACTAAACCGTTGCGCAGGTTAGGCACTGATGTTGGATCAGAAGGCCAATCAAGCTCCACATCCATGGCTTTATTAGCCATGCCGACGAAGTCGGGCCGTGGGTAGGGCGGTCACTGCCGTCTGTATGTGAATGTGTGTGTGTGTGTGTGTGTGTCTGTGTGTGTGTGTGTGTGTATGTATGTATGTGGCTATGTCCGCACCATAACTCGAGAACAAATTGAGATAGGGTAATCAAACTCTGCACAGATGTTCATCTTGACCTACCCTGGTCACCCATTAATTTGGGGGTCAAAGGGTCAAAGGTCAAGGTCAGAGGGTTACCTGCCATGTTTAGGAAGGCATCTGGCGTGGGTCTGCATCTCGCTTGAGTGCATTCTAGTTGACCTTGCTTTGTGCACTGGTGGACAGTCATGTTGGAACAGGAAGGGGCCATCCCCAAACTGTTCCCACAAAGTTGGGAGCATGAAATTGTCCAAAATGTCTTGGTATGCTGAAGCATTAAGAGTTCCTTTCACTGGAGCTAAGGGGCCAAGGATTTTAGGTGGCCTACCATTCATGGCTGAGTTGCTGTTGTTCCCAATTGCTTCCACTTTGTTATAATAAAACTAACAGTTGACCGTGGAATTTATTATCGAGGAAATTTCACGACTGGACTTATTGTACAGGTACCAACCTATCACGGTACCACGCCTGAATTCACTGAGCTCCTGAGAGCGACCCATTCTTTCACAAATGTTTGTAGAAGTAGTTTGGATGTCTATGTGCTAGATTTTATACACCTGTGGCCATGGAAGTGATTGGAACACCTGAATTCAATTATTTGGATGAGAGGGCCAATACTTTTGGCAATATAGTGTGTTTCCACAACAGAAATTTGAACATTGGGTAAAGCCAGCCTCAGAATTCATTTGTTTCATTTTGTCGAAATGTTGGAGAAAGAGGTTTTCTCACCAAGGAGATTTTGGATGTCTCTTGTAATCACTTCATAAATCAGAAAATACTATCTGCAGCACATCACCCAGAAAGAAATCAATTTTCACCATGTTTTTATGAATCAAGCAGTGAATAATATATGAACAAACCTCCCTGTAAAAACCTTCAGAATACAGATAGGAATAAAACTGGAGATGGCTGGTGTTTGTAAGTCCTACTGAAGTGACGGTTTTTGGCTCAGAGTGTGCGAAAAAACTCATTTTAAGAAAAGGATCTCCAAAGGTCTGCAATTAATTGATGACTACTAATGCCAATAATTGTGTAATTTGGATGTTTTCTTTCCATTAGTCTGGAAGAAGACATGAAAGCAAAGGATCTCAAAATGGCCGGTGCATGAAAAAGTTAGGTTAGAAGTGGGTTTTTCTTAAAGAAAATTCTCTTAGCACACAGACAGTCCAGTTCAATATCTGACAACTCACAGCAGTAACAGTTATTTCCTATTAATACAAGGAAGTCAAGCCAGGTCAATTTATTTTACATCACCTGAAATCACAAATTCCAAATTTGCCTGCACAACATACAAGACCCTTTATCATCAGGCCCTCAGTAGGGATAATCAGAAGCTCACAAATATTTGT
>OMNN01008560.1:4515-24371 GCA_900302755.1 Chromis chromis
TCCCAGTACAATACCACGCAGGTATGATTAAATACAGGAATGGAAGTACTGAATATACAAGTAAATATGAACACAAGTAAAGCTGTGCAATGTAATATTTAATATAACATAGTAATAAGGTGTTGTGGAATGGGAGTGTAAAATAACAACAAGATAAAATAGGATCTTCACTGATTTATTGAAGCATAGCAAGAAACAAGACAAGAGATACAAACATGGAAATATATTAAAGACTATGTACACCTTTCACTTGTACAGATATGTATAAATATGGATATGATATGATTAATGTACCAAAATTGTAGGACACAGACTGAGAGTAGAGTTGTACTTTAAAGTTATAAAAACTAACAGTGCTACATTGTGTTAACAGAAAGAAAAAAAAAGAACAAATGAATTAACTCAAGTAAGTTAGGTGTAGTATCTGAATAATTAGTGACATTTCAGTGCGAATATGCAAGTATGTGAAAATTCAGGTTGTTGGTAGGTAGGTAGGTAGGTAGGTAGATAGATGGAACCAGGAAGACAGTTGCACATGTATTGTAGATGTAATAGTCAGACTCTGGAGTCATTATGTTTCATTGCAAGCAGTAAACTAACTTTTTACTTCACTTTTTTAGTTAAAACACAAATATAACTCCATTACTATTTATTACACTTTATACTTGCATTTTTATTTTTCTTAAAACAATACACATTTTACATTTTATGCTTATACCTTTTCTACTTCTGTTTATTTTTTAGGACATATTTTTCTACTTATGTTTATCTATATATGTTTTGTACTGGTTACATGTCTAAGACTTTGAATTGGATCAATGAAGTATTTCTGATTGTGATTCTGAATATAGAATGAAGTAGTCTGATCCTACAGAAATCAATACTTCCATTTTAGTCTTGTGAGTGAATCTGAAACAGTTTTTTTCAGTTGTTGTTTGTTTGTTAAAGTTAAGTTAAAGAACATAAAGAAGAGAAAAGCAGCGTTGTAAAAGAAGATCTCTGTGCGGTGGGGATCTTCCACAGGATCTTGAGCCGAGCCCTCCGACCACGCAGTGAACACATGACTCCTGTGACAGCTGGGAGGGCGGGCGGAGCTTAGTTCAGGGTGTATCCAATAAAGAACCCCCATGTTCCGCTCTCACCGGCACGAGCAAGTTCTACACATGCGGCAGCGCAGCTTTCATTCAAACTGAGAGCTTTCTGGATCGGAGAAAAGGCGGACTTATTTCATATCTAATCGCACAAACTCCGTTTTTTCCCTTTTAGTCACTTTATTCGTAACTTCGGGCAGCTTTCGCGAGCAGAGAATATTTCACAATCAGTTTTTAATTTTTCCATTATCCCGCGCGCGCTATCGTAACGTTTAGGGTCTTGTGCGCGCGCTAATTAGCTTACCGGCTAACACGGACCCTTCTCTCCGGGACTGACAACAGCGACGTGTGGTGAGTTTTACTATTTATTCTTTTTCAGGACGAATAGCGTCTTATTGTTTGTTCGCTGAATTGCGTAAAAACGGCTTACATCACGGTGGGAGGTGAGCGTAAGGCTAATGCTAACGGCAGCTCGAGTAACAAGCCATTGTACTACGTATTCAACACAAATTAGCGATCTGTTAGCTAAAAGGAAAAAACAGATATTTATTGTAGGTTTAATACTTAGTTTGACATGGGATAGATAACAGTTGTTGATAGTGAGCTTACGGGTAACACTGCAACTCGAACCAAGATAATTAAGCTGTGTTTTTTTTTTTAATGCTAAGCTAACTTTAGCCATACTGACCATCTGTTTAAACTGGGTCGACATGTATAAACACACGACGACGGACAAAATAAACAACAACGACGACGACGACTACTACCGCCCGGTCAGCCGATATGGTGCTACCGCATCGGAGTCTTGTAAACCTGACTCACATCCGGTTGCGTTTGCCTTCCAAGAATAACCTCGTCAATCTCCTTTAGAAAACTGCCGATAACGGGGCAGGGGCGGCTTTAATGGCGGCTACAAATCGAAGTCTTCAAATCCAAGTCCTGACCAGTCGAGCCCGGACACACGGTGCTCGTGCCCGGGGGACGGTCCGTGTTGTATGAATGGATGACGACACGTGCACACGTTGAAAAGTTATAATCTGTCCTGTAGATAAAAACTGTCCTTATCTGCCTCAGTGGCTCCAATCCCCAACAGAACAACAACAAACAACACAAGGAGCCGAGTGTCTGGGTCAAACCAAAGGACGCCGCTGTAATATAATCGCGATGCTTCATGCGCCATTTACAAAAAATGGCTTCCCGTTGGGTTTTCAGGAAAAGGCAGTAAGCACAAGTCCTCCTTCCGGTGCGAGCGTTTACTAGTGGTCATCCACGCTGGTTGTTTTAATGCCTTATCTCAGCTTCCTGGTAGAGACGCGTATTCCTCGTGTAAAACTAATTTTCCTTCCTGCTGTGTCTCTTTAGATGTGTGCTTTGTTATTACAATGGCATTAGGAGGAACTACAATTAAAGCAAGCCTTCTCTGTGTGTCTTTTTGTCTTTTTCAGGATGTACCCCTGCTCATCTGCAGTCACACTTGCACAATGGCTGGTTCACTCTGCTTAATAGCTCAGCACCCAAAGAACAGCAACATATCTAGAATAATTACAGGATAGCAATAAATCTTCACTATACCTCTAGTTTACTTTAATTGTTTACTGGTCAACTCCAGATAAACATTTTTTATAAGTTTGCACTGCTGTATATTTGAAATCCTGTTAAAACAGGTGGGTCTAAAGTAAAGTTAATTATTTATTTTACCTTCATACCTCTTTATTTTATAGCTGTAGCTATTTTGACAGGCATTCATTCCCTTTAAGATTGTGAAGCAGGTTCATATCTAGTCTACAATCATGGTTTCAACAACTGCGACTGCAATAATACTAGCCAGTACGGTAGGGATGGTGACCTACACTCCCCTGACAGAGTACACGTGGCTGCTGATTGTCGGCTTCATCATCGCCTTCATCTTAGCCTTTTCCGTGGGTGCCAATGATGTTGCTAACTCATTTGGCACAGCCGTGGGGTCTGGAGTGGTCACCTTGCGCCAGGCCTGCATTCTGGCCACGGTGTTCGAGACCGTGGGGTCTGTGCTTCTTGGGGCCAAAGTGAGCGAAACCATCCGCAAGGGTATCATTGATGTGAACATGTACAATGGCTCTGAGCATGTGTTGATGGCTGGATCCGTCAGTGCCATGTTTGGTGAGTGTCTGCAGCTTATCTTGCATGTAGTTAAACCTGCGGTCATTGAACCCTGTGAACTTGGCACGTAGGTGCTTGTCACAGTTCCCAGAACTAGAAAATGGAGATGTTAAGCCAACACCTTAAGTAGGGCTGTAAAATTCTCAAATTACTTTGCGTTTTCAGTTGGACAAAATAGAGTTTAAATGTTTTAACGTTTTACCAGTTTCTCCTGTACTTTACCACGTGACTCTTACTGTGGGATGTGGAAACGCTGTTGACTAGTGTCCTTAATTCATCTGTTCTCATTAGGTTCTGCTGTGTGGCAGCTGGCCGCCTCCTTCCTTAAGCTCCCCATCTCTGGAACACACTGCATTGTTGGTGCTACTATTGGCTTCTCGCTGGTTTCCAGAGGCCCGCAGGGAGTCAGGTGGTTGGAACTCCTCCGCATAGGTAAGACACTCTAATCAAATCAGCTGACCCAGAAATATACTTGGTGTTTGGCTGAATTGCATCACTGACTGTATTAATGTAGCTGGGCGTGACTGCTAATGTAATGTTATCGTCAGTCTTTAGCCTGTGTTTTGTTTGTGTTGAAGATATTCAATATCCAGGTCAGCAATCTATTGTTAAAAATTAATGAATGGTAGTTGCAGATTCTAGGATAAATCCACAGCACATAAAAATATAATATTGATTGTACAAATCAGTTTCACTTGCATTAGTCACTAATGTTTTAGAATTTTCGAGTGGGCTATACAGATGAGGAAGATGGGACATTTGATAAGCTCTTGGCATAAATCAGACGATGAGGCAATTTGGCTTTCAGGCTTACAGGAATGTAGGTAGCAGAGCTAATTTCACAATTGGTTTCTTACATTGTTGCATTTGATAGTGGTTTTATGGGGTAAGGTGCCTTTTACAGAAATTCCAAACTTGATGTAAACTAGTTTTTGCTCCTTTTTATAGAAAGATAACCAAAAATGAATCACAAATAATAAAAACATAACCTCATGCAGGTATGAAAAAGGGTTGAAGTTTTACATTGAGATCACAATACAAGCCTTTATTGACTGAATAGTTGAGTGTAAAATGATCCTCCTCCCACGACTGTCCACGGGACCAGTAGGTATGTTGCCAAAATGACCAAAGAATGTTCACCAGGGATATTATAATAGCTAATTTGCAATTCAAACTGGCATAGACTTGGGCAGGAACTGAGTTGCGATTTTGTTGTTAGACCAGGCCTGTCAGTTTGTTTCCTATCAGGTATTACATTTCCTAAAGAGAAAATTGAAGGAAGAGTAGAAAGGATTTATCTTTGTTTGAATGGGGTGTATAATTTCAACAGTCAAATGCCGAATCATGATAGTTTTCTGTTTCATTCTTGTGACAGAATTATGTGATATTGCATTTCCACTAAATTGTAATGCTACTATCTATTTCTTTTGCAGTTGCATCCTGGTTTCTGAGTCCCCTTTTGTCTGGAATAATGTCAGCTGTTGTTTTCTACTTTGTGCGCATGTTCATCTTACACAAGGTAAGCCTGCTGTTATCAGATTGGAGATAGGATGTATTTTTGTGAACCAAGAACTTTCTGGAGTGATGTGTTCAGGGCAGTTTCAACACTGTGCTAATCTTCCCCCACAGTGAAATTGAGGAAATGTTTGTTATATGGCAAGAAAAAGCTTCTGTTCTCTGAAAGCAGTTCCTTATCGACAAATGGTTCAGATTACTACCGTGCCCTTGTTCTGCCATCAGCTGTAACCTGACAGCAAAATGGGGCAGCTCTGCTCAAACAGTGAAGTTAGTTTTTCTGAATCGGTGCTCTGTTTTGTCCTTGTAGAAGGATCCGGTACCTAATGGGTTGAAGGCCTTGCCTGTCTTCTATGCCATTACCATGGGCATCAACCTGTTCTCCATCATGTTCACTGGAGCTCCGAGTGAGTATCATTGTTTCATTTTGCTTTGCATGCCTGCCCACAGCCACAGCTTAAAATAAACTGCTCCCTCAGACAGCCGGATACCCACATATATTCCAGACTGAACCAGAATGTGTTTACCATTTTCACAGAAGCCGTGTTTATTTTAACATGTTTTTTTGGACCTGTCTTACTTGTGGTTCTATGTGGGTCATAGCTGGAATGAAGTTTTAGAGTGGAGCACAACAGGGAGATGGAAATAAGATTTCACTTAACTCTTGACGTCACTGTCTGTGTCCTTCAGACATGGTGGAGGAAAAGAGAAGTAAAGAGTGTTACTGAAATGATCTCAATTGCCTGCTGCTTGTAGTTGTATTGCTGCTCAGAATTTGTATCATAATGCTCTTAATACTTGCTGGTTTTTCGTCTTCCAGAAACTCTTTATTAAATGAGCAACTTTTGCTCCTTTGTTTTCTTCTCTCTACAGGGCCTAACAGTTCAAGATGTTAGCTGGCCTGGGCCTTTAAATGGCGGCTACAGGCCAGAGTTTGACCAGATATGGTGTGCTGATGTGTGCATGCACATCAGCACACTCACAGAGAGGAGATCACTTGCAGTTCCAGCATAGCCCATAACCCTGCTTAGTCAGGCACATTCTGTACAGTTGTGTGAAGCTGGTCACACCTGAACACACTGTACAGGAGGACCTTTAATTGGGTACCTCACACAGAAAGGTGCGAGATTACACTTCAGCCACCTTGACAAACTCGTCTAATTTACTATGGTGTAAATTCCTACTTTTACATTCACACACGGACAACATAGCAACCATATACTCTATATACTGGAGACAAGAAGAAATTAATATGCATACTTGGGCTCATGTAAAAGCCAGTTCAATGTTGGAGTAATCCTCATTGATTCTTACATGACCAGTTTTGACAAAGCATATAGCTTACATAATCAGTCAATCCCTAAACATCATTTAAAAAAAAAAATCATTTTAAAAACAATTAATCAAAGTTAAACACCCTATAGTTATTTCAGGCTCTATTTTTGATACTACTCTGGCACGCAGGACAACAACGGCTCAATATTGCTGATATATGCGCTCTAATGCAGCAGCAGCAGTATCTTCAGCAAACTGAATAGTGTGTTTGGTTTCCTGTGATAGGACTCCGTGTTCCCCTGATGGACGTGCTAGCGTAGTGGTGCGATTGGACACCAGGCATCCCACAGCACATTCCTACACTCAATATATACACCGGTGCCAGAGACCTCAAGTCAGCATGCACAAAAATGACTGCAATTTAGTGCAAAGAATTTGAGGGTCAGCTGGCGATCCTTAACAGATGAGGCTTGGTGTGACTTGGGTTCTTCACACATTATAAATCACTCAGCTGCTGTCACTCTACTGTAGTCCTGTTCATGGTAAAAGGAAAACCCTGAAATAGATTTATAATCTAAGTCCCACTCTCTTAAAATGTTGCACCAGAAGAGGAAGAGGAATGCATTCCTTAGTAGTTATAAAATTACTGTTGGCTTTTCTCGGCATCTCAAAGATTCTAGGAACCGTTTTATAAATCTCATGAATTTGCCCTAAATTCTCTCCATGTTGACGTCTTTTATATGTAGGTCTATGCCTTTTTTTGTTGTTGTTGTTGCATACCAGTGTGAGCTCCAAAGTGCTGAGTGTCACAGTGACAGTACATTTTGACCCCCTCGCACTAGCCTCAATTGATAAACCTCACTGTGTAAAGCTGGATACAAATTTTCTGCCTGGGTTACCCTCTGAAAAACAAACACCCAGCGGTAGTGGTTGCTCTAGGGACGCCAGACAATCGGCAGCATCACAGTATGCATGACTTGTTTTAATCTAAGGCTTTTTCAAAATCTTAAGTGTCCCCAGAAGCTGCTATTATCAACTGCAGTTTCATTGATATTTATCTATTGTGAGGAGTGAATTTAGGGCTTACAGATCTCTTCCATGCTGATACATAATGCAGCTGGCTCTTACTCCTAATACCCTTAGGAAATCCTACATTTAGTTCCACACAAAAGTAAGGACAAAAAGCCAAAGAGTTCTTGGCCAAGTGACTCATAAACTGCCATTTTAGCTGTCATTGTAATTGGAGTTGGTGGTGAGCTGCATGTACAGTACTGGAAAAAAAAACAGTAAACCACATTATTGTGTAATGTAGGCCATGGGATACACAGGTTACAGGGAGGGGTTTGGAACGCAGCCGTGGTTAAATTTCATTTCCTGTGGAGTCCAATTCATCCCACTGCATGGTTGTGGTATAAAGTCAACCCTTTGTGTGGGAGTGTTCAGACTGCTAGGCCCAGGCTTTTTTTTTTTTTTGCTTAAAAGCAAGTTCCCATTCATGTGGATGCACTCAGGCACTTCTACCATTCTTAGGGCTATTTTTTACCCCCTGTTTTGTTGAATTGTGATGAGCAATGAGGCTCAGTAGTGTGTAGCTGAACCACACCTGTTTCTGGATATCTCCCTACATGTGAACCGGTGTACTCCAGTCATGAACAGGAGGCCCAGCTGTTACGGAGCCGCCTCCCAGTTTTTCCCTCTTATGCCTCTCCCGTCCTGAAGGGAGTGAGCCTCCATTGCATAACTAAATAAACATCAGTTAGGTGCTCTGCAGTCTCATGCTGCAGCGTGACTCAGTTGAGAGAGTGCACCGTGGACTCTGCCCTCAAACAAACGCGGCAACCGAGACACTTATCACTTACCCTTGACCCTCATTTCCTTCTGTTTATCTTAAACTTCCCAAACAATCCCAAGCTTGTGGATGTGTGTTTTTTAAGTATGCATGGTCAAGGTCACCTCACCACAGGTGGTGTTAGAATTTTCAGCAGCTCTTGTTTTTGTTTTCTCCTAACCACACAGCTGACTTGCATTGTGTCTGTATGACAAAGATGACTGCTTCCCCGGGGAAATGCTAATAGTTACTTTCTGCCAGTGTGCACTGCGCTGCATCTACCTCTGCTGCACCAGCTTTGCTGCAGTCTTGGCAAGAGGGTATCCTTATTGCTACAGCAAACAGCTCCAGTGAATGACTCCAACCTTTCTTTTGCTTTTTCTACCCAAGTAATGTCTCCTTTTAAGGAACTGTTTGTCCGTGTGCCCTTAGCTGGGCATTTGGGGGTCATGGTGACATTTGTGCTCCTTCACCTATTGCATAACTGTTCATATGTAGGGGTACACATGCTTTCCATTTTTAACTACGTGGCACAATGAAGCTGTGCAGTCATGCTTGTGCTATTAGTCAGTAGATGGCACATGTCGCCAGATGTCGTTGAATTTATTGCCCTCTAGTTAATTTTTATTTATTGTTGCTGTATATATTTTAAATGAGAAAACAGAGTTCCTCTTGAAACTTCATTTTCCAGATATGACCTCACACAGACTTGAACAACAGTATGTTGGTCTTCACTTTTAGAAATTTGCATAACTGCTCAGTTGTAATTTGGGTATTTTAGTCTTGATGCAATGTACTTTTTTGTGCTGTCCACTAAGAAAGGTAGCACCTGCTGCCTTGTTTTTAAAAAAAAATGCCTTTCTCTATTTGCCTTTGTGTGTCTGGCGATTCTTCAGTGCTGGGATTTGACAAGATCCCTTGGTGGGGCATCCTGCTCATCTCATTGGGCTGCTCTTTGCTGACCGCCATTGTGGTCTGGTTCATTGTCTGCCCTCGCCTAAAGAAGAAGATCGAACGTAAGTCCTACTTATGTTTTTGTTTTTTTTACAGTCTTATGACTCGGCTTTCAAATCCCTGTCAGAAGATTCCTTTGACAACTGAAATTATGGTATTCTTACTTAAGCCGTTGGACAAAAAAGGGATGTAGAATTGCACATGTAACCTCAACCTATTCACAGCGAGGGCTCATATTAATCCACCAAATGGAGCTCAGAGATATTTTATCATAATGAAGTCGCTCCAATGAAAATCATCTGAAAATTGTCACCAGGTTTTGTACAGTAATCCTAGATTATAGTAAAAAAAAAAAACAAACAAAAAACAAGAGTCATCTGCATTTGCACACCAATTGTGTCATTTCGATGAAATGGAAACACTATTCATTTTAAATTTTTTGAATTTTACTTTTGTCCACTGTACACAATACTGTGCTTTTGTATTCACCAACTCTTGTAATGACTTTAGCCATGCTTTTTTTGTTACTGCATTATCAATCTCTTAGAGCAGAGTACAGAATAGCTGTGTCTGACACAACTTTGGCTTTAGGCCCAATTAGATTTTCAACAGAACCTTTTTTGCTAAACTTAATAATTGAGTCTTAAGTTGTTGTTTCTGCATGTAGCAGTCTTGATGTAAGACAGATGTTAAAGTATTTTTTGAGTGACGCTGTCTTACCTGTCATTTGTATTACCTTTTAGAAACGGCAGGTTTATCTGAGTAAGCATTACCTGTTTAGATCAGCCTCAATCCAGTAGACAAGCTGACTAATTAGGTCATAGTGATCAACTAATTGGTCTTTGCCTACTTGACTAAAATAAGCCTGGGTTGAAAGGTTGAGGTGGTAACATTTGCAGTGCATTTGTAGAACAGACTGACAGTGACTTACTGCTTCTGCTCCAGCCTTGACCAGTTTGGGATGACGCAATGTGGCTAACTGGTCAGAGCGCTCCGAGGATTAGGACATAGAAAATATTGGCTTTGAGTATCTTGTACACTTTAAAACCACAAACAAATGTCATGTGAGCCTCAGGTTGTGTTGGGTCTTATCGTCTTTCATAAGTTAAGCTCCTAGGGTAGTGTAAATATGTTCCTTCTAATCCATTTATCTGATCCTGTGAACACACCGACTCATTTTTGAACACAGGTAAAATTACATTTATAGGACAAAGGTTCAGACCGAGGTTATGCAATTCTTACGACTCCCTACAGCTTAAGTTAAAAGGAAACGCATGCCGTACTAGGATTTCTCTGCTGTACTGTGTGTCTGTTTGGACATGACCCAAGTAATTTCTCACTCCAACTCCTCCCCTACTAGGAGATATGAAGTCTTCCAGCCCCTCTGAGAGCCCCCTGATGGAAAAGAGAGAGCTCAGAGAGGCCCACTGTCCAATCCTGAAACAGACTGCCAAGGAGACGTCTACACCAACCACACCAGCTGTCAATCAGAGCTCTTCTGCTCAACCCCAGGCTGCCCCTGAGGAGCGCAGGGTGGCATTTGACATTGGAGATTCTGACGATGCTGACACTAATAAGGAACGCAAGGTGGCGTTTGACATTGGAGACTCTGACGACACAGACAGTAGCAATGCAAATGATGGTAAGTATGCCAAGAGACAACACTGTTAACACTTTAATATGTTCATCACTTTGAAATGTAACTCGTCTGCTACATTAATCATGAAAACATGAGACGGACTTTAATGAATTTCTTCTTGCCTTTTCTTCAGCCCCCAAAGAGGTTCAATCAAACAATCAGCAAGTCCAGCAGAGCAATGGCTCCACAAATACTACTAATCAGGTCCAATTCAACAACCACGCTCAGTTCAACAACAGGCCGGCACAGCTACCCAGTAACGGTTACAGCCAGTACCACACAGTCCACAAGGACTCTGGCCTCTACAAAGACCTACTGCACAAGCTCCACCTGGCCAAGGTTGGTGACTGCATGGGCGAGGGGGGAGACAGACCAATCCGACGCAACAACAGCTACACCTCCTACACTATGGCCATCATTGGCATGCACGGAGACTTCAAGCATAAAGAAGGGGATTTCCGTGCCAGTGAGGAGAGCGACAAGATCCCAGGAGCCGGTGGTCAGGAAAGAAAGCGGGTCCGTATGGACAGTTACACCAGCTACTGCAATGCCGTGGCAGAACACACAACTCCTGAAGGTCTGGGAGAGAATGATGTGACACTAGAAATGGCGAAGGAGGATGCAGCTAGCAGCCAAAGCTCTCTAGATGAAGACAGGCTTGATGCAGACAAGCCAGAAGTCTCAACTCTGTTCCAGTTCCTCCAAATTCTCACTGCTTGCTTCGGATCCTTCGCCCATGGAGGAAATGACGTCAGGTAGGTGTTCTGTTTATGAAGGCCATGTCATCAGGCTCATGAGATAAAACCTTCGATCCTCTGCCAGGTTGTTGGTGGTCACATTTTTGCTTATCACAACTTAATGTCAATATCGTTGGCCACTGTTGAAATAACCTCCTCCTTTCCTTTGCAGTAATGCCATTGGACCATTGGTTGCTCTGTGGTTGGTTTACCAAACAAGTAGTGTGACTTCAAACGAACCTACACCCATTTGGCTGCTGCTGTATGGTGGCGTGGGCATCTGTGCTGGACTCTGGGTGTGGGGTCGCCGAGTGATCCAGACTATGGGCAGGGACCTAACCCCCATCACCCCCTCAAGGTACGTACAGTACAGAATCTGTTTCCCCTAGTCACTGAAAACTACATCCTGCTCAGACATTACTAATCTTTGAATTTAGCAGCCTGCTCAGACATTTCCTCCAGAGAGACATGGGTGTTGTTTTTTCTCTCCCTGCAGTGGTTTTAGCATTGAACTGGCCTCAGCCCTGACTGTCGTGGTTGCCTCAAACATTGGTCTGCCTGTTTCCACCACCCACTGCAAGGTAAGCTGGTCAAACACTGTGGTCTGGGGACTTGACTCAGACGTGGGGGAAGAGACTATTTAGTTTGAAGGAGGCTGCTGTAAACAGTCTGGTAGAAACGCCAACTGCGGAGCAACTTTTTTCCCCCAATTAAGTTTTACAGACAGATAATTTGAAGTCATACATCTGAGGAAGAGGATGGGATTATTCTAACGACTGCTGTGTTTCCAGGTGGGCTCTGTGGTGGCAGTAGGATGGCTGCGCTCAAAGAAGGCGGTAGACTGGCGGCTGTTCAGGAACATCTTCATGGCTTGGTTTGTGACTGTGCCCATCTCTGGTCTGATCAGCGCCGCCATCATGGCCATCTTCATCCACGGCGGCATCCTGTGAGCGCTCGGCTGCACCCCAAGCAGGGGAGGAGAAAGAAACCGCTCCAGCGCACGCCAGGAGAAAAGGAGCAAAGTTGGAAGGCCAAAATATATTGCTTACCTCAAGCCAACAACTTTGGAAGAAAAAGGAAAAAAAAAAGAAATGTTTTGAAAGGACTTGTGACATGTGCCTGTGGTTCTTGGCTGCATCATTTTCGACCTAGAATTTGCCGTTTGTTCCATTTGGGTCACATAACTTCCAGTGGGAAGCTTGCATTTCTTTGTTCTGACTTGCTTTTTTCATATCACATCATTCTGTAAAGAGTTAATCTAAAATCAACTGATTTTTTTTTTCTAATACTCATCTTTCCATTTTTTTACTTTGCAATTATGTATATACAACCATGCTGTTTTCATTTCGTTTTACACTTTAGACAGAAATGAACAACTAAGATGCAGTATTAGTCTTTAACAGATGTAACTCTCAGTCATAACACACGCTGAAAGTAATGTAGATGCAAAAGCAGTATTTTTAGGTGAAAACAAGGTTATTGGTGTGTATGTGTGTGTTTCTCCCCAATTCCAAGAATTTGTTAATGATAATTTTGCATCTGGCTTCCATGTATCCCCCAAACTGGGACATTGTTTTTCCTCTGTTAAAGAACAAAATAGTGTTTTAGCCAAGTTTGGTGAACAAGTTTACTCCCACATTCTACAAAATGATTCCATCACTGTAACGGCACTACAAATTAATTTACAGTGGTAGAACAAACTGTACACACTGGAAGACCGTCTACAGAATGATACATAATTACTGAACAATTAGTATTAAAAAAGTCAGCAAACTACTTGGCGAGAAATGAGAAAGGCCAGATTGTTAAAGTTAGTGGATTATCTGTCTACTATCCAGTTCTTCATCCAAATCTCCTGAGGCTTTACATTCTGGGATCAGTGCAGAAATACCTGTCTGAACTTCAGTTTGGGAAATGTAACGGCAGAATGTCAACTAGCACAAACAACGTGCTCTCAAACGAGACCTTATGTCACCTGTTGAAACTTGATTTTATAATCTTGATGATGACATGCTTTAGGCCTGCTTCAGCCTTGTTTCTAGTTCACCTTGTACCAGCTACTTCCAGTACGTTTATTTTCTGTGGAATTTGCACCTGCCTCTTCCTCCCTCTGGATATCGTACATGAGGAGGAACGGGAACCTAAAAACTGGAAGGTATCTAAAGGGTGGTTTGGTGATGAGCTGATCTGTTCTCTGGTTTGAACGAGCGCAGATATACGTTGCATGCCACCAGCGTGTGGTCATTTGGCTGCAGTACTAAATGCATTTCAGACCTATAGATGCTGTAGTTGCCTTAATTGTTTTATTTTCCCTTAGGTACCAAAGAAAAGGTTTTTTTATGCACATCAACATAATCTGCTCCACGTTTGTGGATGGAAAAAATGAAAATAAAAATGGGAAAACACTGAAGTTGAATGTGTTTTGTTGCTGTTTTAAATCCCACACCCTCATCATAAGTCAAAGTGAAAGAACACTGGGTTATCGGATATGAAACAAAAGGAGACAGGTTATACAGATAAGTGGGATTGTTCCCTTTTTATTGACAGTAAGCTCAGTGCTGCTCAGGCGCTGGGTGATGAATGAGCACTGGGATCCGCATGCTGCTGTGCTTTCTCACTCCAGTACATCTGTGACGCAGGGACAGACAAAGAGGGATTCCTTTACGCTAGCTTTACATTACAAACACAATTCAGTAGTTTTCCAGAGCTCTCAAAGTGAGTGTATGAATCACTGCTCTCCTATGGTTTTATATGACTCACTGCCCCTGTGTAGGTACTGATGAATGATGACTGCACCAGTGTACGACTTTACTGCTGCAAGCACAGAATGCACCTCCTGTATCCCCAAAGGGTCAGGATTTACAACCACAGGTACAATATTCTCTCATTGCACCACATTGATTCATTTAATTTCTAGCCACAGTTAAAGTTGACTTTTATTGGTGCATCTACAACCTTTAGATCAAAGTCATGTCAATACTTAAAAAGTCTTTTCAGCATCTTTTAGGGCAGGGGCAGTGCATCCTTGGACCTAAAATAACCAGAAGCAGATGATACAGTATAAATCAAGCACAATAAGCACCTGGGGACAGACGTCTCCGAGTGCCCTGGATTCTTGTCCCAGATTTACTCACATACAAGGAGCACTGTGTTCAAATAAACAATTCCAGCATCTTATTTTCGAGGTCAAGCAGTAAACTCTATGTCTGCGGCGACCTCTTGAAAACATGTTTTTTTTTTAATGCATAAATTAAAGTGGTAAAAATATCCATCCGCGAGTTTTTACAAGCTGCCAGGTTGTAAATTTGTAATTGCGCTTGAAGGATTTTTACAGCTGAAGACAGTCTATAAAGGTTTTTTGGCACTATTTGAATCTAGCTGAGACTGGCTCTGACTGGCCCTGTTTTTCACTCGCTGGTTCGTTGCATAACCTACAATTTAAGTTTCACTGCGTGGCTCAAAACAGTTCACCACATCTTGCCTCAGCAGGTACTTTTGAGTCGGCCTCCAAAAATGTCTCAGCTCATGGCTGCCAGGATAAAACTAGTAAACAGTTACGAATACATAATATGTTTATTTAAAGTAATTACTGATGCATGTAGTAATAATTTAGTGTGGTTTTTTTCTTTTTACCTTGTTCCTTGGTTGAATCCTGGCTGACTTCATCTGCAGACGACAGAAAAGAAAAATGTTAAATTATAACTACAGTGCTGAATTCATGAGTAAAGGGCTTTTTTTTCAGTGTTTTCATTTAGTCTTACCCAAACTGCTTACAGTCTCTGTCACTGCCTCGTTGTTGTCTAGGAAGACATAGGAAGACATTTTACATTATTTTTTAACCTCTACATGTTCTGTCAAGTCCCCCTCAGGCAAAAATAATTTTTTTCTGCCTTGTCATCATTTCTATATGGTGTTTTTTTTACATGCTACAAAACACATTATAAGTGAAAAAGGCATTTAGCGCCCCGGTTGAGCATTTCCAAGTCGATCGTGTTCTCACAGGACGTGGCTTTCTGTATAATTATTCTTTTTCAGAATTGATTCAAACATGTGTGGCTGAATTACTCCAGTATTAAAACGTAAAATTGTGTAGCGTAAAGTAGTTTTACAGTGTTTGAGCGGAGTTGTAGGTGAGCTGGTGTGCTCAAGCTGCAGCGAACGGGGAGGGGTCAGCAAAGAGAGAGTCTGGGTGTTTGTTCTGTGTATAATTCGTAAGGTTTGTACCTTACTATGTTAAGCGCTATGAGATGACATGTTGTAAATTTGCGCTATATAAGTAAATAAAATTGAATTGAATCTTTACATTCTAAAGGAAGCAATGGTGAGGCATTACATTTGAGCCATTTTAAGGCAAGAAGGGGTTCTATTATGGAATAAAAAACCTTCTAAATACACTACGTAACTTTGATATAAAGGGGTGAGTTTTTAGGGGTTAAATAAATGACCAGAGAGGAACTTTAAAGGTAGTTTAAAAGTAACTAAAAGCCTATAAAATGACTTGAGTTCATGTAAATTCACAATCAGAGGCTGCTCTTTAGCTCCAAGCTCATGATGTTGTGTTTGTTTCATTGATATGTGTTAGCTGTGGTGCTGTAGGGCAGACAGACAACACTTACCCCGCCTCTGTCTCCCTGTTGAATAGAATAAAGACAGAAATTAACTGTGATTGCAGGACAGAAGCTGAAATTTAAAAAAAAAAAAATAAATATATATTTCTAGAGCTCACCTTCAGTTTCCTCAGAGGACTCAGACTCTGATTCTGTGTATAAAAAGGGGAGAGAAAGCAGCTATTTAGACATTAGTGGTACAGTATTTTACATTTCTCCTTTTTCTAAACTGTCCTTTATTGCCATCTACTGGCTCCTCTCTGAACAGTAAAACCTCCTCTTACCCTCATGAGCTGCAACGTCAGAGTTCCCACCTCCCTCTGCTGGAGGAGGGATTGTACAGTTATGTAATGTTGAATCTCAGGTAAAGAAAACATCACAGCTTATCTACAAAAGTCACACGTTTGGTTTTTACTCACCTGCATTGCCTTCCTCAGCTTCAACGTGCTCCTCCACTGTGGAACACATTTAAACTCATGAGTCTTATTATCACACAGTGTTCAGGTATTGATCATGTGATGGATTAGGACTCACCAGAGCCATTCTGAGCAGCTTCTGTAAGAGAGATTTGAAAGATTGTATTAGTAAGTGAACCCTCAGGGATCAGCCATTATTAGATTTGGGGTTTCTTCTCACCGAGGTAGCGAGAATCTTCGTTCTGTTCCTCTGTCACTTTACAGGGAAAAGGTGAGAAAGGATTATTGATAAAAGTCAGGCTTAGAAAATATCCTTTTCAAGACATCTCATTTGCAGTGGTGCAAAGTAACTAAGTACATTTACTCAAGTACTGTGTTTAAGTACAATTTTGAGGTACTTTACTTATTGTATTCCATTTTATGCTCCTTTATACTTTAACTTCACTACATTTCAGAGGGAAATATTGCATTTTCTACTCCACTACATCTATTTGACTGCTTTAGTTACATTTAAGATGAAGATTTTACACAACAGACAATATAACGTGCCTTTAAAATACAACACATTGTTATAACAGTGGTTTCCAGTCATTTTAACGTCTTACAAAAAGCATTATTGGGGTCACATTTACATTGTAAAGCGCTTTGAGTAAAAGTAACTTTCACTATATAAGTGTAGATCATTTACCATTTACCATTACAGATATGTATGATTTGTTAGCAGCTCCACTAAACAGTGATTTTCCCTCAAACTTCTTGCATGATTTCAATTCAGTAAACGTTCAAATGATCCAATATCCTACTAAAAAGTCTAAAAAGTAAAAACAATTTGCATTTCACATTTTTTCTTTTTTTCTCCCATTACAAATCTGACTAACTGTATCTGTGTCTGCTATCTCTGTATATAAAACTGTATATAAAGTACTTCGAACTCCACCTGCAGCAGCTACAAAAGCAACATGCTGCTGACACACTAATAATTCACTAATAATATTCTAATGAAGTCATTTATAATATTGAATCAGTTTAACATTTTGCTGCAAATACTTATGCGCATTTACTTAAGTGGGATTTTTCATTTTAATGGAGTTTTTTTAAAAACGAATTTTGCTGTATTGGTACTACTTCCACCACTGTTTATTTAGCCTGAACATTGATCAGTGGGTTATAAACTTACCGTTCATCTGAGCTGCATTGTCCTTCTGAGCTGCCTCAAACTCCATCTGATCTAAAGGAGACAAAGTGATAAAACAAGAGGCAAGAACATGGATGGTCACTGCAAATACTGGTGAAGAAACAGCACATGGAAATATGTGAATAAGTCAATATATAATGGAATGAATAACATAAAAAAGTGAGACAATGGTTGCTTTTATATAAGTCTAAATTGGTTGTTATGCAATAAACAATATGATTTAAATTATGTTAATAAACAGAAAACAGTTCACAAGAGTTTCTGACTGTACCTATTTTCTGCAGCTCACTTAGCCCATCTGCTCAAACAGAAAAGAAAAGTTTCCAGATATGCAACCATCATCCGCTTTCACATAATCATCATTAGTGTTGATTGATATATTGAAAAAAATGATTCCTCACCGTACGGAGCAACTTTTTCCTCTTTCTCTGCTGATTCCAGAGATGCTGAGAGCGCTACAAGTCAACACACATCCATCAGTCAGGCTTATAATAAATGCATAGACAAAAATCTAATACATTATACTGTCAGCAAGCATCTCTTAGTTTTGTTTTTTTTCTAAGTGTAAAAGGTACACATATTATCAAGCATACATGACGAAAGAGAAAAACTTTGTCTCCACATTTTGATTTAATATTTCTTCTTACCGGTGTGAAACGCTGCCACAGCCAGGAAAACAAACAGAGGCACTAGAAATCTCATCTTTGCTGTTCTTCTGCTTTTTTTGAGGAAGATTTTAGGTGTCCCTCCAAACTGTGTGGTGTGTTTTGTTGTTGTCACTTTTTGCAGCCTCTTATATCTTCAGTGGCATCACATGTTGTACATGGACAGGCGGCTCTGGTACCATTGTCCCTCCCTACCTGAGAGGACAGCTGGGTGGCACATCAGCACACAGACGTATCCTTATTCGGCCCGTCAATGCCGCCTATTGTTGGTTCTTCAGTCACATGGGCCTTTATTTGGGATGTTTGATAGGAAAAAAAAAGGGACTCCATGTTTCTGAGCTGAAAACAATGTCGGTTTCCTTTTTGGGGGTGGAAATGGTGAGTTCACCGAGCACACTTGGCTTATGAATGATGGGTCACGATGTAGCTCAGGAAGACAATTCCTCGATTAATCACACAAATCAAAGAGCTCATGATATCATTTGTGGAAACTGCTGCACATATTAAACATTTTAAACTCTCTCCTCAGTCGTTAACTTGAAAGTTTTTACTCTTTTTAGATGAAGATAGTGCAAAATTAGGATGCAATTTAACAGAGAGGAGACAGAGAGGAATCAAAACAAGTATAAAAGCTGGAAAGTGACACCAAAATTGCCTTTACGCACTTTGTTTTTGCAGAAAGTTTGCTACATAAGCGTTGCATATCGAGTAATATCTCAACCCTAATTCAATTTAGCTTTTATTTTGTTTTAGCTTTGGAGCAAAATCTAAAATAAGAATACAAAGCAGACAAAGTCTCATCACTTTATTGTGATTGTAAACACAGTATAATCTGGGATGTTTCAGTATAGTTTGAAATCAAATTTATTCTGAAATCAACACGTAAAACTTTTCTTATCACGTAAAGTGCACAATTATTATTCTTGCTACTTCTCTCAAAGATCTAGAAAAACACACACATCTAAAAGTGCTTAAGAAACAATTAGCAAACTACAATTTGTATCCCAAAATAGGTAAAGAACCTGAAAGTGGTTCAGGTAGTGTAGAGTCCCTTTAAGCAACATGACATCTGATAAATCACAGGTACAGAATACTTTTAATTGGTTGCAGTTTGGTCCTGGTGGTCAGACTGCAGTGGCAATTTTCTAATTCAAAATAACACAGAAGACCCAAGAATTTCTAAAATTATACTTCTAATTTAATAAACACATTAGCCAATTAGTCAGATACACTATATTGCCAAAAGTATTGGACCACCCCTCCAAATAATTGAATACAGGTGTTCCAATCACTTCCATGGCCACAGGTGTATAAAATCAAGCACCTAGGCTGTAGACTGCTTCTACAAACATTTGTGAAAGAATGGGTCGCTCTCAGGAGCTCAGTGAATTCAAGCGTGGTACCGTGATAGGGTGCCACCTGTGCAATAAGTCCCCTTGTGAAATTTTCTCGATACTAAATATTCCACGGTCAACTGTTTGTGGTATTATAACAAAGTGGAAGCAATTGGGAACAACAGCAACTCAGCCACGAAGTGGTAGGCCACATAAAATCACAGAGTGGGGTCAGCGGATGCTGAGGAGCACAGTGCGCAGAAATCGCCAACTTTCTGCAGAGTCAATAGTTACAGACCTCCAGACTTGTTGTGGCCTTCAGATTAGCTCAAGAACAGTGGTAGAGAGCTTCATGGAATGGGTTTCCATGGCCGAGCAGCTGCATCCAAGACTTACATCACAAGTACAATGCACAGCGTCGGATGCAGTGGTGTAAAGCACACCGCCACTGGACTCTAGAG